>PVHY01014730.1:0-37756 GCA_004024945.1 Uropsilus gracilis | reverse complement strand
CATAACAACATGGATGCATTTAGAAGAAATCATATTAGCTGAAACAAGCCACAAAGAAAAAGGCAGAAACCAAATGGTTTCACTAATATATGGGATATAGTGAAAAATAAAATAAAATAAATAAAAGCCTTGAAGAAAGTCAAAACAAACGAAGCACCAAAATGAAGCGCACAACTATGAACAGGAGGGAAAGGGGGGGAAGGGAGGGGAGGGAGGGGGGGAGGCAAACCCTTGAGATTACAAAGTTGTGAAATTTATATATAAATAAAGAAAAAAAAAAAAGAAAGAATTCTTCATGGAAGGTATTGGTACATATGACTGGCTCACCGCCTACATTTTCTTTTTGATTGCTAGTGACAGGTCGGCTCCATCTTGCACTGGCTCACATTTTCCCAGCTTTTCAGTAGAAAAGCATGTTCTTGGTAAATGTGTCTGGAAGATGCAGTTTCCAGAATGCTGATAAAGATGGGACGTGTGCTTTGCATGTGGCAGGGGCTGTATTTTTAGACATATGTGCCCAATCCTACACAGTCTACCTGCTAGTGTAAGGATGCATCATCCTGGGTCGAGTTGACTTAAATCTGCTCAGAGGACAGAAGGCCCTGGTGCTGGAACCGCAGGCCCCAGTGGAGGCCCCTTGATGGGAATCACTAGGTCCCCAACTAGGGGGCGCCCTCCCCAGTTCTGTGACTGGCTGCCTGATGCTGAGACTCTCCTGAGTTTCTCCCCTGCCTACCACCAGGGGAAATGCACAGCCGTGCATTTCCTTTGGAAAAATAAACTCATCACTGTCGCCTATAGCTTTGTTTCCCGGAAGCACAGGTCGTACTTCTGGCTCCTGCTGCTTTCTGCTTCCATTCTGTATGGACTGAAGAGAGATCCTTCGTTTTCTTTCTCAGTGTGGGTTGGCAAATTTGCTGCTAGCTGCCAGGAGAAGGCTTTACTAAACTGTCCACTCCAGAGATACTTGTAGAACTCTTCTAGTTTCCTCCAGCTCTTCCCCAAGTCTCAGGAGTTGTTCTTTCTCAGATGAATCAGGAATGGTCCTGGGTATTCCGTACGTTTTCGTGCATGTGGAAGAGTTCAACGCACCCCATTGCCCAAGCGCTCCTAGGGTATAGTCAACGTGTGTCTCCTGATCATGTACTTCGTGCTTCTCTGCTTTCAGTCTCCTATGTTCTTTTGGAAATGCTGCTCTCATTTTACTGCTTCTGATTCCTTGCCTCCCTTCCCCCCATGGTTAGTGTCTTAATTTACTTTTCTTTCTTTTTTTTTGTATATATTTTTAATTTATTTATATATCTTTGTAATCCCAGGGATTCACCCCCCCATCCTCCCCCTTATTTCTCTCCTTCCCCCCATGACCCAAGTTGTGTGCTTCAGTTTGGTGGTTAGCTTGTTTTGACTTTTCCACATGGCTTTTGTTTATGTTTTTTCTATATTCAATGTATTAGTGAAACCATTTGGTTTCTGTCTTTTTCTTTTTGACTTGCTTCTACTAATGTGATTCCTTCTAAGTACATCATAAAATCATCAAATTTGTCACTTTCAATTGATGAGTAATATTCCATTGTGTATATATACCACATCTTTTTCATTCAGTCATCTGTTTTGGGCATTTAGGTTGCTTCCAAGTCCTTGCAATTATAAATAGTGCTGCAGTAAACATTTGAGCACAGGTGTCCCTTTGTACCCACATTGAGGTCTCTTTTGAGTAGATTCCCAAGAGAGCAACTGCTGTGTCAAATGGTAGTTCCATTTTCATTAATTTGAGGGTCCTCCATATAGATTTCCATAGTGGCTGGACCAGTTTACATTCCCACCAGCAGTGTAAGAGTGTTCCTTTCTCTCCACATCCATGCCAACACTTGTTGTTGCCTGTTTTTTGGATGTGGACCATTCTTACTTACCTCAACATAATAGAAGCCATCTTTGACAAACCTACAGCAAACATCATCCTAAATGGGAAAAACTAAAATCATTCCAATTAAGATCTGGAACCAGGCAAGGATGCCCACTCTCCCCAGTACTCTAACATTGTACTGGAAGTTCTAGCTAGGGCAATAAGGCAAGAGAAAGACATAAAAGGAATACAAATAGGTATAGAGGACCTGAAGCTATCATTATATGCTGATGACATGATTCTCCATGTAGAAAACCCCCAAAAATCCACAGAAAAATTGCTTGAAATAATAAACCAGTTCAGTAAGGTAGATGGATACAAAATAAACACACAGAATTTGGTAGCTTTCCTATATGCAAAAAGTCAAATAGAAGAAGAAGAAATCAGAAAATCCATCCCATTTACCATCACACCCCCAAAAATTAAATACCTGGGAATAAACCTAACAAAACTTGTGAAAGAACTATACAAAGAAAACTTTAGAATGCTGCTAAAAGAGATAGAAGAAGACATAAGGGAATGGAAAGACATTCCTTGCTCATGGATTGAAAAAATTAATATCATCAAAATGGTCATCCTACCAAAAGCAATCTACAGATTCAATGCAATCCTGATAAAAATCCCAATGACATTTTTTATTTTTTCCTTCTAAAGTCATTTTCCTATCAAAGTTTGTAAATGTTTTGTAAGTATATAACCTCATTCTTGGCAGTACTGAACTGAGTCTTTTAAATATTTTTATTCTCAATGATAAATGTTATTTTTTAAAATATAGGAAAAAAGAAGAAAAATAAACCAAGAAGCTCAGTAGCACTAGGGTCAAATGGCAAATTGTAGCCCAGGTCTTTAATCTCCCACTAATACTCATTATTTCTGGGAATATATCATACCCTATTTCTACAGGTTTAAAAGGCCTGACTACCCTCCCTGACTGTGGGCAAATATCCAAGTCTTCCCCATACTGGATCCCCGGATGAATTGTTAGGCTCAAAAAGGCATCATAAAATGAGAAAAATATCACAAAATAATATCTAGAAAGTCAGATATCTTCCATTATGTTATATTATATTGTTGATGACTGGGGGAGATGCCAGTTTTCACTTCTCCAGCATTTAAAAAGAATCTGGCCCTGGTCCCTGTTGTCAGTGATCCTTTCCACTCCTGTCTACACTGGCACATCTCATTCTACACTGAATCTCTCATCTTTTATTTCAGTTACTTTGTGTTCAATGTTTCCCCAAAGCTGACCTTTTCCTTTGTTTATTTCCAATCATATTTGACTAGATATCTGCCTCTCTGCCTTATCTTTTACACTGATAATAGGTACATATCCTCCTTCTGTCTTTTATATTTTTATTGCCATTATTAAGAGAGTGAGAACTTGGTTTATGACTCTAATTGGGCCTCTGTCTGCAGATGATGACACTAATCGCACATGTGGATTATGGAATTTTCCTAGCTAACTGCTGCTGTTCCATCTCAGGTTCTGTAGCATCATGATCCCACAAATACTTAAAAGGTGAGCTATGTGAGAACTGTGGACCTCAGATCAAATGAACAAAAGGAACTGTTAAAAAGTCCTATGTCCAATTAGCAGCCCCTGGTAAATTTGGTGGTTGTAAAGAGGACAAGAGACATGTGAAGTTCATCAGGGTTGAGAATAAACATATCCCAGATATTGATCCGAGTGTAAATGAAGGTAGGTGGTGACTTTCTCCACCCTTGAACGATGCACCTCTGACTTGGACTTTCAGTTTCTTCCAATCTATTTTAAAACCTGAGTTTTCAGTTTTCACCCATTGTCTAATTTCAGATGAATGCTGAATGCCACTCCCCCACTTCATTTATGTCTATTAAAATACTAGGTTACTTCTCTAGGAGCTTGACAGCACCCAGAAGATGAAGGGGTGTGAATGAGATTAATTTGAGTTCACTAAGCAGTCCAGAACTCAAACTATCCTTGAGTTCTTTTTTCATTCTTATAACACACACACACACACACACACACACACACACACACACACACACACACACATTTTACATCCTTGTCTATCCTGGGTTGATTTTTTTATTTTTAACAAGCCGATTTTAACCTATTTTCCTTGCACAGTTGAAGTCATTCGTTTCATCTATAATCTACATATATGCAAATTGCTAACTATTCCCATGACTAACACAATCACCAGGTTTACCCTACATAGATTAATATTTCTTCAATTCTTAGGTAAGTCTTAATTAGTAGCCTGACTCATAGATATGGAACCACATTGAGCAAAGTCTAGTATGATTCTTCTCTCATTGCACCTAGAGGCACTCCCTTTCTTCAGTGGGTAAATAGGTTTGGCTAAGCAAGATTGGGTTTGGGGGCTACAATTAAGCTTATTAATAAATGGAAAGTGAATGCATCATACTGTGGGCACATAGTCTACTTAGTCTTGGTGCTATCTGAGGAACTTCTGCTGATACCATAGAATCTTTTGGGCATTACAGTAGAGCAAATCTAAAAAGATGGTTCTGGGAACCTGTGTCCCCCAGCCACGTTGTCATCTTCCTAGTTTGCTTATTTTATTTTCTTGGAATCTCCAACAGTTAGAACATAGGATTCTGTGAGGCCTGATTGGCCTGGGGGCTCAGTGGTGCCTGGGCTTCCCCTGGATTGGGAGAGAGGGCAGCATGTTCCTCTGGGCCTTGCCCCATGCAGGTATGGGCCAGCATACAGGGGTGTGAGGGATATGAGGGGAGAGGGCCACTATACCCCCTCTATTTCACTCTCACTCCAGTCAGTCCTCATCAAGAGTAAGAAGAGCACAATATCCAGCTACTGACACAGGATGGTTGAAACAAGACCCCATCTCGTGATATGCCACCCAAGAAAACAAGGAGTCCCTCCCCACACCCAAGAAAACAAGGAGTCCCTCCCCACACCAGGAAGCCCACAGAGTTGGGGAACTGGCTCCACAACAAATCTGCAAAGGCCATTGGTGGATGCCTACCCTCTCTGAGAAACCTCATTACAGAAAACGACTGTACAAGCAAGGCCCCTCAAGCCAGAAGGCAGAGCTATGGGGTGAAGAAGCAATGGATATACAGGGAGAATAGGCTGGAACGGGCAGCCAGCAATGAGAAGGCATTGTTAAACCTCAAATGAGCACGGATAGGCTGCCCAACGCAAAGCTGAGACTACAGTCCTTCACGCGCAGAATGCTGTGTACCAGGAACACAGTCCCTCGCCTGTCAAATAGACATAACCATGGAAAAGGAAGAGAGACCTATGGACTAAACATAAATCAACAAACAACGAGAGAGGAATCTGAGTGAATGGACGGACCACAGGGGTTCGGGGTGGAGGAGGGAAGGCATCCCAGCAACCATTTATCTGTGTAAGAAATTTTAAAAAATGAATAAAAGAAATAGATTCCAAATGAGTATGGACTGGCTGCCCATCACAAAGGTAAGACTTAAAACCAAAGCAGCACAGTTTACCATGTCCAGGAGCACAGACCCTCATCCAGGCAAAGACACAACCACAGAAAAGGAAAGAGACCAATGGGCTAAACATAGATCAACAAATGGAAAGGAGAGGGGACTCTGTGTGACTGGAAGGGGATAGTCAGGGGGAGGGGGGAAGCATTCCCAGGGGGCACCAATAAACCATACAAAGATGACCAATTTTGTAAGAAATTAAAAAAAAAAAGAACACAAAGTTCCAGGAGCTCCTACAGTGAGCATAGAAATAGCTGCTGCAGTGTTGACATATTAGAGCATATTCCCTGTTGACGAGTGGCCTCTCCCTCAGGACACCGTTACATGACTTCTGTGTGCCTATGGACTCAATGTCAATACCATCTTCCAAATCTTACTGCTTTTTTTCCTACCCTTACAGCTCTTTCTTCAAATTAACCCCAATTTCAAGTTTATTTTAAAACAGTTTGGAAGGAGATATTGCTATTTTATTTATAGATGATTTTCTTTACTCATAATTGTTGGTGTTCTTCCATGGATCAGGACGTAGTTTCTCCAGTCATACTGTCAGACTTGTATCAATGCAAGAATATTACTACAATTACATAAAGGCAGAGGTAAGTGAATAAAAATAAGAATTTATAACAAACTGTCCAACTTGGGCAAGATACTTAAACTTAAGTCAAGTGGAGTCAATTTCCTCCTCTGAAACAGAAGAATAGCATTTATATCACTAAGTTGATGTTGTGGGGATGAAATTAAGTTTATCATGTAAAGCAATTCCCACCATGCCTGTAAATTCTAAATGTTAATATAGGTAACTGCTACTGTAATTGCCTTGTATTAGATTCTGATTTGGGAGGTCAGGGGTGGAGGTGCATATCTAGTACCTTGGGTGATTATATGAAGTAACCCATTTCTGCTCTACACAGTGGTTCAGATTATTGTTACAGATCTTTTACATGCTTGGGTAATGTTATTTCTAGGCATTTTACTATTTTTGATGTTGTTTTAAATGGGATACTATCTTTTCCATGTGTATAAGTATAGCAAATAATTTATGCATATTGACTTTATAACCTGCAACTTTACAGAATCTATTGATTACATCCCACCATTTTTTAAGTTGAGTTGTCAGGATTTTTCAACACACACACACACACACACACACACACACACGCCTGAGCACACACAAGTATATCTTCAGTAAATAGTGACAATGTTGCTTCTTACTTTCTAATTTGGATACCTTTTATTTCTTTGTCTTGTTTGTAGAATATCATATTTTTAAATTTGTGTATGTGAAACATTTTTGCATCCCTAGGGTTAAATCCCTTTTGGTCATAATTTATTGAGTTCTTGAATTTGGCTTGGTGATACTTTGTTGAGAATTATTACATCTATGCTCATCAGGGATATTAAGCTATGTCCCTCGACTGTGCAGAGATATATGGATAGAAAAAAGCTGTCTTTCCTGTAGTGCTCTGATATAACTTTGGTATTAAGATATATTGACTATGTATGAAGTTGGAGGTGTTCCCCTCTCTTCTGTATTTTAAAGAGTTTGGAAATGTTATGTGAATTCTTTTTTAAATGTTTAGTACTATTTACTCATGAAGTCTACTCTTCCCAGGATTTTGTTATGAGGCTCTTGATGATTGATTCTACCATTATTATTCATATAGGTCTTATCAGACTTGTTACTTCCAATTTAGTCTTAGATTATTATGATTCTTAAAATTAGACATTTCTTCTAGATTGTCTAATTTGTTAGTGTACTAATTGTTTGTATATCTATTTCTATAGTGTCAGATATTATTTCTTCTCTTTCATTTGATTTCATTTGGATTTTCTCTTTTTCTTAGTTTCACAAAACAATTTGTTATTTTTGTCTTTTTTTTAAAAAGCCTACTCTTGGTTTCACTGATTTTTTTTCTCTTATTTTTGTATTTCAATTATTTCTGCTCTGCTTTTTGCTATTTGCTTTCTTCTGCTAACTTTACAGTTAATGTTCTCTTCTTTTTCTAGACCCTTGAAGCTAAAGATTCTTTCTTTGTGATCTTTCTAATTTTTTATTATATGATTTTATTACCCTAAACTTCCTGCTTAAAATTACTTTTGCAGTGTTCCAAAGGTTTTGGTATATGCATTTCTATCTTCACTTGTTTTAAGATATTATTTGATTCTTTTTTTTTCTTTCAAGTTCTAAAATTTTTATCTGCATAATAAAATTTTTGAGCATTCTAATAATTAAAATCAGTTGAACAAAAAATAATGGTACTCTGCTTAAAGTGGTTTTTACAGCCTGCAAGGAATCTTAGACCAATTAAAATTTATTTCACCACCATCATGCCCAGGCTTTTCTTTTGCCAACACGCACATTCTCTCTTCCTTACTAGCTTAGCTGGTCCTTGGGAGAGGCAGGTGTGTCTTTGTTGTCAGTAGTTCCTAAATTTTTGATGTGAAAAAGGACAGCACAGTCATTTAAGTTTGAACCTACTTCTGTGCACTTTATAAAGTTAAACAACTGAAAGATAAAATAAGGAGATAATACCTGTAGCGTGTATGGTGTATAATAAACTATATGATAGCTTATCTATGAGTCATCTCCTTATGTTTTCTGTTTAGTCATTTATTTTGAAGGCATCTGGGATTTTCCTTGTATTTCTGTCTTCTTCAATTTTGACTTATTGAATTTCTCAGTCTTAGCTATATTGTCTTTTTTCAGAGGAAGCAAAGTAAAACTTTCAAGTGGTCTGAGTGGCAGCAGAATATAATTCTCCTTTCATTTCTTCTTTGACTCATTGGTTCCTTAGGACTGTAGTTTAGTTTGCACATACTTTTACATTTCCAGACTTTTTCATGTTGTTGATTTCTAATTTCATACCGTGTGGTCAGAAAAGATACTTGATATGAATTCAATCTTAAACTAGCAAAGAGTTTTTTTTTTTTTTAAATGTCCTATCATGTAATCTCTGTTGAGGATGTTATATGTGCTCTTGAAAAGAACGTGTATTTTGCTGTTGTCAAATTCCTAGGTATATATCTGCTTGGTATATCTGGTTTAATGTATGACTCAAATCCATTGTTTCTTTGGTGATTTTCTGTCTGGATGATTTATATCCATTGTTGAAGGTGAGGTATTAATGTTCCCCAGTATTATTGTGCTACTTTTTATTTCTCCCTTCATATCTATTGCTATTTGCCTAATATATTTAGGTACTCCAATGTTGGACATTTGCTTACATTTGTTATATCATCTTTTATTTTATTTGTTGTATCTTCCTTATGGATTGATTCCTTGATTATCATACAATGACATTCCTACATCTTTTCACTTTTTTTGGAGGGGATATTTAAAGTCTATTTTGTCTTATATATAGGAATAGCTATTCCTGCATACTTTCTTTTGATTTTCTTCTACAATACTTGGATCTATCTATCTATCTATCTATCTATCTATCTATCTATCTATCTATCTATCTATCTATCTATCTATCACTTTTGCAGCTTGACTTTTATTACAAACATAAATAAGTGTGTTCCAAAGATTAGGATCAGAATGTACTTTATTACCACTAATAAATTTATTTCTCTCTTTTATACTCAGGAGATGCATAGAGTATATAGAGAACACTCGCAAGTTTTCTTTTTAAGTAGCAAACGCAAGTAACATTTAGGTCCCTCAAGGGATATTAAAAAATGAGAAACTTCAAATGAAATCTGAAGTAACAGAAAAAAATGACATATTTTTATAACCTATGTGGTTATTTCCCCACTCCCCCTTTAACATTTGAAAAGACATTTTTGTTCCAGCATGAAAAAAAGAAGCAAAATATTAAAAGAATCCTTTGCACCGTGATTCAGGGAAACAAACTGCCTTAAGAAACTCTTCTGGGAGCCACACAATTCTGCTATATCTTCCAAATTTATAAAATCATTTATTTCTTAAAATATGATTATCCACAGTTAATTTAAAAAAGCCCTATGAACTAGGGTGAGTTAGATAATCTTTTACTTATACTAAATTAGTTATCTGTATTTGAGCAAAGCACAATTTGTCTTCTGTTTCTCTTTTTATCTCCTTTATGGAAATACAATATTACCTAGGATGAAACGGGGACTTAGTTCATGAGAACTGTGTTTGAATCTGAATTATGTCACATATATTAGGTGATACCAAAATTCCTCTCTCTCTTGCTATAGTATCAACTTTAAACAGAAGATGATTTTGCGTACCTTATGGTTAGAGAAAGATTTTAGTATCTGTTTAAATGTGAGCTTTAAGCTGTAAGCTCTTAATGAATATTTGTTTTCATGTCTCACTACCTTTCCAATTTGTTCTAATAACATTTGTTTTGTTGTGTTGTGTGCCTTGGCCTTAGGAAGCATTGTTAACATTGCCATTTTGCCCATCTTTTCATTCATTTCCATACTTAGGGCAATGCTTTTATTACAGATTATATATCACGAAATCTGTCTCTATACCTATACAATGATTTAGGTGAGAAATAACAAAGCATGGCAACTAGTGATCTAAAAAGGAAAAAGAACTGCAGTGGTTTCTAGGCCAGAGCTGGTATGAAGGTTTCATGTAACCTTCTTCATCTGTAGTTCTACAAATTATGCCCTCAAATTCCCAACATTACTTCATTGGGAAAAAAAGCATGAAAATTCTTTTAAAAAATTTTTATTATATATATATATATATATTTCACATTTTTGTATTCCCTGGGACTCTCCCCTTCCTAATTATCTCCTCCCCTCCCCCCCACCCTGAGTTGTGTACCACAGTTTGGTTTTTAGTTTGTTTGAACTTTTCCTCCTGGCCTTTTGTTTGTTTTCCTATGTCCCATATATTAGTGAGACCATTTGGTGTCTGTCTTTTTCTTTCTCACTTGTTTCTGCTAATATGATTTCTTCTAGGTACATCCATGTTACCATAAATTCATCAACTTTGTCATTTTTAATTGATGAGTAATATTCCATTGTGTATATGTGCATATATACATCATCTTTTTCATCCATTTATCTGTTTTGGGACACTTGGGTTGTTTTCATGTCCTTGCAATTATAAACAGTGTTGCTATAAACATCCAGGCACAGGTGTCCTTTGTACCTACATTGAGGTCTCCTTTGGGTAGATTCCCAGAAGAGCAATTGCTGGGTCAAATGGTAGTTCCATTTTCATTAATTTGAGGGTCCTCCACCCAGCTTTCCATAGTGGTTGGACCAGTTTACATTCCCACCAGCAATGTAAGTAAGAGTGTTCCTTTCTCTCCACATCCATGCCAGCACTTGTTGTTGCCTGTTTTGTTTTTTTTTTTTTTGATATGGGCCATTCTTACTGGTGTAAGATGGTATTTGATGTGCATTTTCTGATTGCTAGTGACGTTGACCATTTTTTCATGTGCCTGTTGGCCATTTATGTTTCCTCTTTGGAAAAGTGCCATTTTAGTTCTTCTCCCCATTTTTTCACTGGACTTCTTGTTTTGTTTTTGCTAAGTTGTATGAGTTCCTTATAGATCTGTGCTATCAATCCCTTATCACTTTTGTGGAGGGCAAATTTTTTCTTCCATTTTTTCTGCTTTGTCTGTTGTTTGTTTTGCTGTGCAGAAGATTTTTGTTTGATGTAGTCCCAGCGGTCTATGCTTTCCTTCATTTTTTTGCCGGCAATAGATGTGTTCAGAAATGGATTTCTGAATTGTAACTCATGGCGGGTTTTGCCTGTTTTCTTCTATGTATTTTGTTATTTCAGGTCTTACATCCAAGCCTTTTATTCATTTTGAGTTGGTTTTTGCACAAGGTGTTAGGGAGGTGTCTTAGTTCATTTTTTTTTCATGTCTGGAACCAGTTTCCCAGCACCATTTATTGAAGAGGCTGTTTTTGTTCCAATGTTAAGTTTTCCACTCCTTTGTCAAAGATTAGTAGTAGATTAGTAGTTAGATGTGTGGTTTTAGGGCACTCAATTCTGTTCCATTGGTCAGATTGTCTGTTTTTGTACCAGTACCAAAGCATGAAAATTCTACCTGGACTGTTGGGGCTCCATTTATACTAATGGTTTTAAGGTACTTCCCAGGAAATATCACATGCTTGCTAAGATTAATGTTTCATAGATGGAGCTCAAAATATAAAGGTAGGTGGACTGGATCCTTCACTCAATTAACAAGGTGTCTCTGCCATCTTTAGCATGTTGCTTTTAAGGTATGCCAGTTGCTATTTTCAGTCAACAATAGGTAAAGTGAGAAGTGAGTTGGACCGGTCATCTTCCAATGCAGACTGACCTGTCAGTCTAGTTTCCATTGCACTGTCACAGAGAGAAGTGTTCCCTGTGGCTGGTGTCCATGACTACAGCTTTGACTCAGTGGGGCACTTTCATTTCTCAAAGAAAATGGAGTGTGGACAAAGGTAGTTACCAAAATTGACTCCAGTAAATAAAATTGCCATTCAGCCTCTTCTGCTGCACTTGAGACTGGGAAGTGAAGTCTTTTGGTAGGGAGACAAATTACTTAAATAAATGGAATACTTTTATTAAAAAAGAAGGGGAGAATGAATATTGAGAGGAAGCGGTCAAACTCTTTACCTTATGCGATTAAACAGCTGGAGTACCAACATTTTCCCCACTAGTATCTCTAGTAATAAAGAGTTTTTTTTCCTTTTTTCAAATGGAGTCAATGTTATCAGCTATTTATTTTCAAAGTGAAATGTCTTATGTGATAAAGTAAAACATGGAAAGTTTATTAGCAAGAGCTGAAAATAAATTGATTTTTTGTTCATGATTTTGATACACACTAAAACTATCCTTCCTTTTAATTGTTGTGTCTATAATTACTTGCCATTTCTTATCTCACTTCACCTTGCTGATGAGTTTGTCATCAGCCATTGTTTGCCATTTCCTTTTTTGGAAACTTCCTGCTCTTTTTGTTTCTTAAACACTAGCTTTCTCTTTGCTCTTCTACAACCTTTGAGATTGCTCCTTATTAGCAATTGCTCTTTCTCTGCCACATAGTCTTTAAAAAATAGGTATTCTCTAAACTTATCTGGAGACATCACTTCCACTTAGTGTGTTCTCTGTGCAGCCTCATGTTGCTGCTGCTTTGTCAGAGGGCAAGACCTAGGTCCACCTCTTCATCCCAGGCTTCTCCTTGAAGCTCAACTCCATGGCTAATATCTGCTAAATAATGTCCTGTTTTAGGTCCATCCATGTTATCACAAATGCATCAACTTTGTCTTTTTGATTGCCAAATAATATTCCATTGTGTAATATACCATGCCTTTTCATCCATTCATCAATTTTGGGACATTTGGGTTGTTTCCAAATTCTGGCTACTGTAAAGAGTGCTGCAATAAATATCTCAGTATAGGTGTCATCAAAATTAACAAGTGAACAGCAGAACAAAAACATATACCTAGAGAGAGAGGAGGGAGAGAAGGAGGAATCAGCAAAGGAATGAGCACGAAAGAGCAGACAACTTGCTCTTTATATAGGGTGATATCATGGTGGAAAAACCCCCCAGAAACACTATGATACATACATATATATAGTATATATATATATATATATACTATATATATATATACTATATATATATATATAGTAAAGAGTAGCCCCTAGAGAAACTTAAAAAAAAAAATCCTGTTTTAAATTTTTGTTAACCTTCAAAATTGTGAAATATAATCATAAACGTGCAGTATAATAGACAATTAGAAAGCAGACACCTATGGAAAGAAACATAGTCAAAAAAGAGAGTGTCATCAGTCTTGGAGAAGAACCCTGAATATTCTTTATTAATCGCATCACTCTCACTCTCCTGGAAATAGTCATTCTAGTGTTATTTCTGGTAAAAACTTTCTTACTTTCATATATAGTTTTCACCTATGTGTTCATCTTTAAAGAATAGAATGCAATTTTACCTGTTTTAAAACCCTGTATCAATAGAATAACAAAGTATTTATTTTTGGGAAGCAAGTTATTAAACAAAAATTAATGTAACATGTTATCTTCAGTGTGAGAAATCGTTTCTTTTTATCACAGTGTGGGTGAATTCTTCTCAGTAAGGCATTTATCTTGCTTTGAATAGTTATTACAATATTCTTTAAATTAGTATTTGTTTTTTTAATAGCTACATTTTTTTGATTTATATATAAATTTCACAACATTGTAATCCCAGGGATTTACCCCCTGCCTCCCCTCCATTCCCCCCCCCCCTTTCCCTCCCTGTTCAAAGTTGTGTGCTTCAGTTTGGTGCTTAGTTTGTTTTGACTTTTCCTCAAGGCTTTTGTTTATTTTTTCACTATATGCCATGTATTAGTGAAACCATTTGGTTTCTGTCTTTTTCTTTTTGACTTGTTTCTGCTAGTATGATTTCTTCTAAGTACATCCATGTTGTTATAAAATAATTGAATTTGCCATTTTTAATTGATGAGTAATATTCCATTGTGTATATATACCACATTTTTTTCATTCAGTCATCTGGGACATTTAGGTTGCTTCCATGTCCTTGCAATTATAAATTGTGCTGCAGTAAACATCCGAGCACAGGTGTTTCTTTGTACCCACATTGAGGTCTCTTTTGGGTAGATTGCCAAGAGAGCCAATTGCTAGGTCAAATGGTAGTTCCATTTTCATTAACTTGAGGGTCCTCCACACAGCTTTCCATAGTGGTTGGCTAGTTTGCATTCTCACCAGCAGTGTAGTAGTGTTACTTTCTCGCCAAAGCCTAACCAGCAATTCTTGTTGCCCATTCTTTGGATGCGGGCCATTCTTACTGGTGTAAGATGGTATCTCATTGTGGTTTTGATTTGCATTTCCCTTATTGCTAGTGATGTTGAGCAGCTTTTCAAGTGCCTGTTGGCCATTTGTTAAATTAGTATTTGAATGAGCTGTTTTTCCCACTTTCAAACTTTTAATCCTTGTTTTATATGTCTCTTATTAACAATACTTAGCAGAAGTTCATTCTCAGCTGTCAATATTTTATGACTAGTTTGGGGTGTTTTGTACATTTACTTATAATAAATGATGAATATTTTAGTCTATTATTTACTTTGTATTTTCTGTTTGTCCTACCTATTTGATATTTCTTCATTCTTCTTCTTCTTGTCTGAGTTTGATTTAAGTTGGTTTTTTCCTGAGCATTTTATTTTTTCTGGACTCTATTGGTTTTATTATTATTTGGCAAATAACTTTTCAGAACTGAAGGTGCAGTTCAAGTCTGTCTATCAAGGAAAATATCCTTAAGTTCTATTTCTTTCCTGCCACGAACTAATTAGAGCTGATGCTATTTCCATCGTATATACTATACCTTGTGTAAACCACAAGACAACTGTTGCATATGTATTTCTCTTTTCATCTGTCAGGACCTATTTAATAACAGAGAAAATATTTAATTTATCTTTGTCAGTCTCTTAACACAGTCCTTTTGAGATCAGGTATTCAACAAATATTTGTCAGTGAAACAACTGAAAGGTCTTTTATGAAAACTGTAGTCCCATATAAAAGTACATTATGTGTTTACAGAAGGCAAATTTTTTAAATTTTTAATATTTGGCCTTAGAACAAAAATGAGTTCTCCCTTCTTTAATGATTTTTTCCTTCATACAATTATCTGTAGCAATTAATTACAGTGATAAATTTGCCAACTATCTAAACCAATGATCCTCAGATTTTAATGTGCCCTAGAATGACAAGGGTCTACCTCTACTTTCTTTTTTTCTCTTCTGCCATTTGTGGATACATTGCTTCAAGAACTTTTGTTGAATGGAATGAATACAGTAGACTAGGTAATTATAGTTTGAAATCCTGTGTACACATCTAAGGGGAGATTTTAATCCACAAACTTAATTTAATGTTTCTCCTTTATAGTAGCTAACTTGAAACACTTTGAAAAGAATTTACAAAATATGTGTTATCTCAAGTTGGCATTTTCTTACTTTTTAGATAATTTTTTTAAGGCTGAGACCAAAATTATCTCTCTTGACCCCCTCCATCCCATTTATTTGATTAATGCAATATAAGTAAGGTTTAAGATATTTGAATCACTGGAATTGGACAGAATAAATCTATATCCAAAGCCAAGTTCAAGTTCTCCTGACTCAAGACAATGTCGTCCATCTTTGTTTTAACTTTGCTGCCCCTAGAGAGAGGCAGATTCATGATAACATATAATTTAGAAATGAAGATAATTTGTAGTGTAATCTGTAAAAATAGACTTACCCTTACTTTAATCAATTATTCAATTAGATTCTTGAAGACACAGTAACTGCTACCATCAGAATTTAATTATCTGAGTAACTACGCAAGTGCCAATTAACCAGTCTGAAGGTGATCTATGCTTTGATTTAATTATATATTTCCTTAGAATTGTCCTCTAATTATTTAAGGCTGTGCATCTTACCTCATCTTTTTTTTTTTTTATTATTTTTTTTAACTAACGCAGTATTCAGGTAATACAAATAAATTTTGGTTTGGAACACACAGGATGTGATTTGGGGAGAGTGTACACCTGTGTTTAGACATTCCCCTCCCCCGACCTCCACAGATCATCTAGCTTCACTTCTTTTAATTACATTGGTAAACAGTCTCAAAGACATTGAGAAACTTCCTCAAAACAACATGATGCCGCAAAGATGGTGGCAGCCTCCTCGCTAAGATAGTCCAGGCTTCTGTGTAAAATGTCTTTTTCCTATTTTTAAAAGTTTTCATGAATCCCCATTACAAATAGAGAAATTCAGGATTTTAAGATTTAAAAAAATTTAATATCTCTATACTTAATTCTTTTATTAATTAAAATTTTGTTCTTACATCTCTGTAGTCCCCATAGTTCTCCCTCTCATGACTTAAATAGGGACAGATAGAGGCATTATACTCCCAGACTTCAAACAATGTTACAAAGCCAGTATAATAAAAACAGCACTGCACTGGAACAAAAAGACACACAAATCAATGCAATCAAATAGGAAAGCCCAGGAATAAAACCACACATATTTGGTTAACTAATCTGCAACAGAGGCACAAAGCATGTACACTGGAACAGGAAAATGTCTTCAATAAATAAAGTTTTGAAAACGGGGCTGCAATATACAACACAATGAAACTAGAATACTATTTCATACCATAAACAAAGATAAACTCAAAATGGGTAAAAGAGCTGAGTGAAATTCGTATTTTTTGAAAAGATGATGATAAGAGGCTTCACATGATATGCTTCATCTCCCTTGACAATACTAGCGATCCATTAGTTCCCATTTGTCTTTTCTGTGCTAGCAACACTGAACCAATCTCACCTCTCACACTTCTCCATAACACTACACTGACCCATGCCTATTTATTTTCCTCTTTGTACCACACTCTCCTGTTTTGTCTAACCTTTCTATTTCTTTTTCTATCTTCCTCTTTCCATGTCTTTCATGGGGTCTATTTTTTTCTTGTCTATGTAAGTGTGTGTTCTATCAGCATCCTCTCCTGGGCTATACTGTATTCTTCAGGAGTCATCAGTGTCATTCACTCGAAATGATCCATTGCCTTCTATAAGTTCATCTTTCACACTCTTGCTCTCCAAATGGAGGTTGCACAGGTGCTCCAGTCTCAACATATTAGAAGCTGCATTTGGTCTATTCAACACTTAGTTCTCAATCTTTAATAATGGCTGTAAGAGTTTTACTTTTTTAATTAAAAATATGTATCTTATTTTTGGTTTACCACACTGAGTGTGAATCAGCGGCATAAATTCACACTTCTTATTTTGTTGCCACACCACACCCATCACCAAAGCCCCCAGAGTCCTCCGCTGTTGTCCATTTGACCTCCTCCTCTGGAGGCATTTAGTTCCCTTAAGTGCTACTGCACACTGAGTATCTAAAAATAAATTTATTCTCTCATAGTTCTGGAGTACAGCAGTCCTAAATCAAAGTGTTGACAGAGATAAATGTATTCATTGTTTATTGCAGCATTACTTACAATAGCCAAGTTATGGAAACAAACTTAAATGTTCAAAAGGAGAGGATGGACTAAAAGGCTCTAAGAGAGAATCTGTTCCCTGCTTCTTACTAGTTGTAAGGGGTTGCTGGTAATTCTTGTTGTTCTTGGCTAGGTGCAACATCACTTTGATATCTGACTGTCACATAACCTTCTTCCTTGTGTTTCTCTCTTTTTGTCAGAAGGACACCAATGATACCTACTACAGTATAACCTCATTGTAATTAATTACATCTAAAAAGATGTAATTATCCCCAAACAGGGTGAAGTTCCTAGGCTCTGGGTGGCCAGGGATTTTGAGTGGACACTATTCAACTACCTACATAAGAGTAGGAGTCTCATAAGAAGTTTCTATCAAAGTCTATAAAATAAACTATCTATTTCTGCAGAGTATACAGTTTGGAAATGTCACAAGTTTACCATGACAGGGAGGAGTGGGTCTAGAATGAGTATTTTTTTTTCTTGAAATCCCCATCAAAATGAATACATACAATTTTTGAGTATGATACCTTAAACTTTTAAGGTATGATCTGATGATTTAGCATATCTAGGACCCAACTTAACACTTGTCATCTGACTAAAGTAAATAGTAGCATAGCCATTTTGTAGAATACCATCTTAACAAAAGATTAGAGCAGGTTCACTGAGATGTCACAAAGCATCAGTGATACTTAGTACTGAAAAGAGAATCAGCCAGATAATATGAGAGGAGTTCTAATTTTTTATTCTTGAAATTCAAAACTCAAATTTCTTTACCATTTACATGTTTCATCAATGTAGCCCACTCTAAACTCTTCAGATCAAGCCAAAATATCTATGGGTTATCATCATAAAGTATTCATTAAAGATAAACAACTCAGAAAATCAGAATTGCAGATTGTGACAGTATTTCTTAAAGAAAATTGTAGTTGGGTGAATGTTATAGCCAGTTTTAGCAGGAGTATTACTGTAAGCTGTATCGTGGTGTCATCTGCAGTGACTTGAAACCATAGAAACAAATCAAAGCTCCTGCTGGGTGTTTGCACTGAACTGAGATTGCATGCATGTAACAGTCCACACTGCCAAAAATGGTAAGAGTTTTCAATAACCAAAAATAGATTCAGGTACTTTTGTCCTACTTCAGTGTATTTATGGCTGCTGAATTATTTTGACATTTATTCAGTTGTCTCTCTGGTCTTAAAAGAAGAGAAAGTGACTTTATCTGTCTTTTATAGTAATTTGAGTTAGGGGTAAGAATAAAATTTCAAAACTACACTACATAAGAGAACTGTTAGCTCTAGAATTGGGAACAAAGCTCTATATAAAAAGGCACAGGAATCAATGTTGCCTCCTTAAATACTGATGGCACAAACAATTCAGAATACTTAAAGGACAGATGGAAAGCAGCCATGTTTCATAAATTAAATTCCTGCTTTATCCAATACAACTTGAGTAGAAATAAATAGTGTGATTGAATTTTCCAGACATTTAATAAACTGACCACTATGGAACATGAATTGTTTTATTTAGGTTGAGAATAATTCTTGGAAACACACAACTTTTGGGGATAGTAATTTAGAAAAACTTTTTATACTTGAGATTTATATATAAAGTTATCCATACAAATGAACCAGAACCAAATAGAATTGGTATTGAAATTATGGAAAATTTTCTTGTTTTCTTTTTTAAATGAAGGATAGAAATGTTTTAGAAAAAGTGATTAGGATTTGGATTTCTGTAGATGTTGCCATTTTGAATATTAGAAACCAGATCTTCAAGTGAATCTCCATCACTAGCATAATAGTGGTGCAGCACCCAAGGACCCCAAATGACTCATGTGAGCTTGTTTCTCTTTTATAGTTTCTTTAAAGTTGTTTTGGACGTGAATGTCTTTCAGGCTCTCATTGGACGTCTTGGATATTGGATATTAAAAGAAGCAGAATGCTGACAATACTCAAATGGGCTTAATTTCTAGGTACGCACTCTTGCTCCAGAATTGACAAGCTGAACACTGAATGTATATCAGTTAGTTATCCATTAGTTATCAGTTAGTTATCCATATTACCTTCACCAAGGATATCAACTTTATTGATTGTTGCTACTTGGGAGGCAAGACCAGTACAAAGAAACAGAACAATGAGAAAGGCATGACATCAGAGTTCACTGAGTCTCTTCTTCCTATTTTTTCTTCCACATGACAGTTAAGAAACTTGAAAAATATTAGCTCTGTTCATAATCGAGATAGATGTATTCTGAATGTGGTAAGCCAATTGTAGTATTTGTATGTTATCATTATAGATAAAGAAGATATGAAGTCTGTTGGGAACATCCTGTGTTGACAGGCCGGATGCAAGGTACAAGAGAAGAATCACAGAGATTGTCCAGCCACGACTGGGGGCCTAATGGAGGTTATGAACCATAAGGCAACTTTATTAACAAAAGACAGGGGTATTTATAGAGATACAGGGCAAGGGTCTGATGAATTTCAAAGAAGACAAACACAAACCTGAGGGGCAATTAACATTCTAAAGCCTAAGAGTGAGGAATGGGGAGTGTAGGCAGGTGGTCACTATCTCTGATTTAGGAAAGTCAGCAGTGCCATTGCAATCTCAGAAGGTCAATGCAATAATTCAGTCCCTCAGTTTTCTGAGGACAGGTTTTCCTTATCTCATTTGCAATGATTTTTGGTTTGCAAATGGCGCACAGCATTCTGGAGAGGTTCCTCACTTTTAAGTAGGTGATATTGAAGACATATGCCTTTTCAGCTATTTTACTCTGCTGATATATAATGTCTGGAAATGGGCAGCCATCTTGCTACCAGCTGAGGGCGAAGTCAAGGTAAGGAGAAAGACAGAATCCCGAACACCATAGGTTTGCTGAGCTGGGAGCTAGTGTTCCTCCATTTTTTCAGGGTTTCCTGGTCCTCATAGCTCCAGACATCCTAAACCTCACAGTCTTCCCAGTTCACCATAGCTTTGTTTAAAAACAAAATATTTTGATTGTATAACCTCCAGAAATACATTAATTTTCTCCCTTGAAATGTAAACAATTTCTAGAGAGGGATTCTTTCTCTGGGAAAAATTCTATAGCAAAACAAGCTCAGTGTTAGACTGAGAAAGGCACTGAAGAGTTACTCATGATTACTATCATCTATTATTTATTTACTTTTAACAACTGTTACACTTTGCTTATAATTATACCTTTCAACTGCAAAATGATTTATAGCTTATAAAGTGCTTTAGGTGTCACTTCATTTATTATAATAAAAACTCCATGAGATAGAGAAGATAAAGATGTGGAAAATGATGCTGAAAAAAATTGCATGATCTGACCAAGATCACAAATCTAGAATGTGTCAAAATCAGGACTTAAAACTAGATCCCTTAGCCATAAATCCAGTGCATTTGTCACTAGTAGCATGGTGATGTTCTGATGTTAGATGTTGGCAAAAACATGTGGGCTATGGTGTAGGAACAGTGTATAGATGAAAAACAGTGAGCTGTTTCCAGATCACCATCAGAAAACTAGGTTATTCCTCTGTGTCATTCATTAGTTATAAAATCTTACCCGATTCACTTTATCTCCCTGAACCTCAGTTTCAAAGAATTACACTGACCTGTTTGTCTTTCCTTAGTTCTAACATCCTGTGATCTTGTAGTGGAAAATTGCTTAGGTAAAGAGGGTACAAATCATATTTTATGTAAGATAGGAAGCTTCCCTAGAGACTACTGAAGAGACTCTGACAGTGTGTGTTCTCTCCTGCTTCAATTTTAACTTCACAGTCACACCGCTTCAACACTTGTGAAAATGCCAGCAGTTGACAGATGGGTTGAACAGTGACTTAAAGTGCCATTAAAACCCAAGTCATGGGCTTTCCAGCCACAGAATAATTTTACTCTGGGACTGCAAAAGTAATTTCTTGATGAACTAATTTTGTCACTGTGATTATTGGAACATACTTAAAATGGCATAAAAAGCCAGCCCAAAGAGGAATGTTTGCTTAGCAGGCATGTGAAAGTTGGGCTTGCCTGAATTACCTTCATGATTTTAATGAAGCATATGTTATTTGTTACATCAGTAGATTTAGGCTTGCAAATTTAGCAATTCAGAGGCTATTTTCTCTTAAGTAATATGTCAGCAATTTAAGAATATTTGCAGTAGGGAAACTACACAGCTCTAGTGACAGTCTTACAGGCACAAATTTCACCATCACACATACAAATTGTCAAGTCAAAGAAGCAAATCAGGACCTGATTCTTGAATTGGATACTGGCTTGTGTGAAAAAAATGAGAAATGTTTACTGTAAAATTAGAAAGTATTATTTTAAAAATATACTCAAGCTTTGCCTGGCTAAAAATCTCAATTATAGGATGATACATGGTAAATGACTAGATGACAGTGGGAAAAACATTAGAGAAAGTCTAGTTGACTGTAGAATATGGTGCTTTTTTGCTTTTGTTCTTAGTAGAAACTATGAAAATTGAGTCACCAGGGCCATGATTTCAAATGTAAAGGTAGTGATGTAACTCTTTGGTTAGGTGCTTTTAAGTGATAGAAACTTAACTCACACTAGTCAAGTAAAATAGAATTTATTGTCTTATATACCTGGAAAATTCATAAGGAAGTCTGGGTCCCCCACACCCACCTTGAGTGATAACCAGGGGTTCAAACGTTATCATCTTTCAGCTTTGCTTCTTTCTCATTGATATTCTGGTTTCAGATGTTAATGGTCACAGGAAGCTCTAAGGTTATATTCTTTTTTTCTCCATTAGCATATATATAAAAATCCCAGGGAAGAATCTAGTTAGCTCTATTTTGGTCACAAACTCACTTCTGA
This sequence comes from Uropsilus gracilis, assembly GCA_004024945.1. Classification (NCBI taxonomy): domain Eukaryota; kingdom Metazoa; phylum Chordata; class Mammalia; order Eulipotyphla; family Talpidae; genus Uropsilus; species Uropsilus gracilis. The sequence goes on along the minus strand of PVHY01014730.1, from coordinate 15,600 downwards.
CCCAACTACAGTACCATGGAGCTGGAATACTCTTTGCCCAGTTGGATAAAACTTAGATCAGGTAATGTGCCTTTTTATACAGACATAGTTCCTTTATAAACTCATTAAAGAGTGATGTATCCATAAATACAAATTCTTTGGAAGATTTAAATAATTATGATCTGGACAATTCTCTCCTAGTGACAGAACTGAGCCTCAATGATGAATTCTGTTTCTATTCTTGAGCAGCTCTAACGTAATCTATTAGAAATAACCATTCAACCTTTGTGGTGTTGGTTACTAGATTGGGTTTCCAGGACTCTGAGATGGGTGTTTATGCAGAAGGGCTATAAGAAAAGGAGAGATGGAGGGTAGGCAGAGGGAGAAGCTGATCTTCCACATGATCGCAGCAGATTACAGTCAGCAGTCATTCTCAACAAGGGTGCCTTTCAGAGTTGTCCCAAATTAGACATGGAGGCCAGGCCTTAGGATTCCTATGTTGATGAGCCATTGGATACGATCCAGGATGGGGAATGGGACATGGTCTTGGGCTAGGCAACCTCTTCAGCAGAGGGCAACTCCAAGGGAGGGTGTGTGAGGTGGGCCTCAGCAGAGACACTGCCAGGAGTCAGGGAAGTAAGAACTTCAGTTCTGACAGAGAGATTACAAATAATGCCTACTGCACCCACAGATGAAGGGCACTGTAGTGCTGACACAAGCGTCAGACCCATTTTCATTTTTGAGTCCAGGCAAAAATAGTCTCATTTGGCTAGAGAATCTTTAAAATGTTTTCTATTATCATAGCAAATAATAGAACAAAGTGATTGAAGAATGCTGACAGACTCAAGAGAGCACAGATAATGAGTAAGATCTGTCTGGTGAGAGGAACAGAGGATGGCATCACAACCCAGTTAATAAGGAAAGGCCCATCAGTGAAGAGACTTGAAGCAAGACTAAAATATCCCCAACAAATCTGACAGAACAGCTCAAAGCATGAAAGAAGATTCTCTGAGCTCACTTCTCTTATTCAAACTGCTTAATTGTGATCAGCTGTTCCCTGGGAGTAAAAACTGGGGTGAGTCACATACTCATTTGCTATGAATGCTGTCACTCAGGTGTTTGTTTTGTTTCTTCCCCAGGACCCAGAAGAACAGCTCAGACACCTGAGCTTGGTCATATCTATGTATGCCAGCCATGTGAGTTGTACCCTTCCTGAAAGTCCTCTTAATGCAGGTGCAATAAGGTGTTTTATATCCATTCTCATGTTTCTATCCTGCAATTCTTCTCCACATCACATTCTGCTTTTCACCAGCTCAAGTTCTACTACACATGATTTCTTCCCTTTCTAGTTAACTCATCAACTGGTTCTCTTAGAAGGTGGAAGTTCTGTCTCTACGGGATCCTAAATGGAAAATACATACATGGTCTGCCCCTTTATTCTCTTTGTTAACCACATGGAAGACTTGACAGACATAGTGGATTTTACTGCTGGTTTGGAGTGGAAATTACAATGTAGAAAAGTGAGAAAATAATTCTAAATGTGACTTTTCCTCACAAATTACTATCTGTCATATAGTAGTTACCTTATGGTTGTCAACCCTTCCATCCCTCAGGTTTAATTTCTTTGCAGGCACATTGCCTTTGAAATTTGCCCATGGTGTGCCAAGAACTAGCTTGATTTGTATGATTAATATGCTTTGGGCAATGTGTATACTAGATTTATTTCTATTAATTTTTCTAAAGTTGTAAATAATTAAAGTCTAGTATTTGATGAGTGTAGGCATTGAGTATACCTGTGAAATCATAAGTATGTATTTTTAGGTAATTCTATCTTTTCTTAGGATAGGTGACTTTATTCTCCTAAGTAAAGGGATTAAATTACATTTAAGGGTAAAGTGAATAAGAAAAACTCATAAAAATATTCAGAAGCAACTAATACCATGTCAGAAAGGAAACTGGATATTGTGACCAGAAGAAGACAAGGAAAGTTTTGGTGTCAAGTGCTACAAAGAGGTTAAGCTTGATAATAAAAAATATCAACTAGAATTAAAAACAAACATGTCACTTGATGAGGATAGTTCCATGGAGTGGCTGTGAAGGTCAGATTACAATAGTTATGGAATCACTGGAAAATGAGCAGAAATGAGTGTAGAAAGTCTTGAAAATTCTTAGCTATTGAGAGGAAAAGGTTTCTCATGATAGATGTATTAGGGTTTAAGATGATTTTTACTTTTTAAATTTTTTTTTTGGACTGATGGAGATCTGACCATGCTACTCTTCAGGAAAAGCCCATTAGGGAGGGAATGATCAGGACAGATGCAGGAAAGCTGTAGTTCTTGACAAGAGTGAAGTTTCACAGAGACAGATGGGGTGAAAATATCAGAAACCCACAGGAATGAAGATGAGCCTTCTGAATGTTACTGAACAAAGAGTCCACTACCTGATGTGCATGAAGCTGATACCATGACACCAGATTTTGAGAAAAGAGAGAAGCATTAATGTGAATGAACTGGCAGGGAGAGTGGAGATAAATTCAAGTCTGCCTTCCAAGTTAGTAAAGAAAATAAGATTATATAGTGTGAGACTAGGGTGGACAACAAAGGAATTAAGTTTTATTGACTTCAAAGTATCAAGGTAAAGATGTGAAGCTCATTGGTTAGTTACAGTGCCTTTCATACATGAAGGGTGAGGAGACATTTCTCAGATAACTGGAAATTTGAATTTCTATTAGTGGATCTCTTGTATCTGGGTAGATGCTCTTCTTTGTTTGAGCAATCTTCTGGCCTAGGAACTTGGTCAAAGGCCAGCTGCTCTGCTTTGTTCAGGCTGGGTCATTTATTGATAAGATCCAGTCTCTGCTGTCTATGAAAGCACAGCTCAAGGACAAAGTTAGGTAACTTGCTTTTTCTTTTATGCTGTAGGATCTGAAAATAATTTAGCCATTTAATAGCAGTTGCAGGCAGAATTGATCACTCTCTATCCTAGCCTTGTAACAAAATGATTACAGAAGGACAAACTCATATAGATTCGTATAGTAGAATGAGACAGGTGGTACAGGAAGATGAGAAGTCAACAAAATTCCAGAAGATGAAAAGTGAATGATGGAGCTTTCATCAATGGAGTGGGGAAGCAGTAGCTATGAGAATCTTAGAAATGACTGGGATAAGATGAAAGCTATTATGCTTGGTCAAATTAAGAGGAAGGGTACATAGAGGTGAGATTCAGCAGATAAGGATTCGAAATGGGGTTTGAGGTCTCTCTATGAAATACCCAACCATGTTACTTTTTTTGAGAGTTGGCATAAATTCCTTTAATGCCCAGTTAGACATCATAAGTCTCTTCTCTAACAGAATTGCACAGCATCCCTCAGTCCCCATCCCACCATGACAAGTAAATGGTGTTATTTCAAGACCTCAAGGGCATAATAGCTTATTCACTGACTTTTGAACAACAAAAAAAAATCAGTTTAGTGGAAAACTTCCATTTATGCTAAAAGAACTTGACTTTTTAGTACCTTAGTCTGAAACACAAAGATAAAGCATAGAAGCAATTCTATTACTAGAAATCTACCTAAAGGATACCAAAACACTAGTTCAAAAGGACACCTGTACTCAAATGTTTATTGTAGCAATATTTATAATAGCCAGGATTTGGAAACAACCCAGATGTCCCAAAACTGATGAGTGAATGAAAAACTTGTGGTATATTTACACAATGGTCTATTATTCAGCAATCAAAAAAGATAAATTTGATGCATATTTGATAACATGGATGGACCTAGAAGGAATCATATTAGTGGAAATAAGCCAGAAAAAAGAAAATAAAGACAAAAACTGAATGGTGTCATTTATGGGTGAGATATAGGGAAAACAAATGATTAAAAAAAAAAGTCATAACCAACAAGTTGACAGTAGAACAAAACATACAGCTAAAGTAGGGAAGGGAGGGAGGGAGAAATCAGGGAAGGGATGAACAAAAAAGATCAAGATGACAGTTCATGGGTCATATGGTAGTGGGAGAACCCTGGGGGTATACAGTGATGGAAAAAATATATATAAATATATAGAAATAAATATGTAAAGAATAAAAATAAATTAAAAAGATATGTTTAAAGGAAAAGAAAATGTATGCATTAAAAAAAACCTCACACCTATTCCTGAATGTACATAGGTTTGTGAAACCAGTCTTATATTTTTTAAGTTATCATGTGTGATAAATTTGGTGTCAAAATTTGTACATTAAAAAAAAATAAGGAATTGGCATGCAGTCGTGGTAATGCTTCATGCCAGCTGAGAATAAAGAAAATATCTCTGAGGAAATACAGAGAAAGTAATCCAAATATATTCTAATAAATACTTCATAGGAGAGACTAAAGAAGTCATGAGAAAGGAAATTCAGAGACTAAAAAGTAATTAAAATGTTGATTAAAAATTCTATAAAAGGAATGAAAGACAAAGTTTAGAAATCTTCCAGAAACAGAACAAAATAGCTTCGTGTTAGGTAGAGATTTCATTTAGAGTAATAAAGATTTAAAATTTCTGTTGTGAGAAAGGGAAGAAATTGCTGACTGAAGATAAATTTAAGATTGGTAGTCAGCCTTGAGGTTCTGGAACAGGTTATGGTACAGGTAATGGTGGCAAAAGCTTGTGCTTACATATCTGTGTGAATTAGCACAAATACTCTGACCTCGTCACAATTTACCCTCAACAAAACAAAGACAAGATTATTAAGAAGACTGGATTAGTTCAGCTGGAAGAAACAGCACCTGTCTTGTAGAAAGCCTCTTTAAATGTTAGCAATTAATATGATTTGAGTCCTTTTCTCTTTAGAAAATTAGGATTTTGGACTAAAAAAAGACATGCAAATTCTCTGTCAAAAAATTCACACTTGGAGACAAGCTCACACTTAGCTTTGGACTGTTGCTTCTGCTATGAGTTTATTATTCAGCAATCAAAAAAGACAAATTCATGTCATTTGTGGCAACTTGGATGGAGCTGGAAGGAATCATGTGAGCAGAAATAAACCAGAAAGAAAAAGAGAAATACCGGATGATTTCACTTATATGAAGGATATAAGGAAAAACAACAAAGGACAAGGAAAAATTAAAAGTAACAGACAACAGAAATAAAGCATACAACAAGCAAGGATGGGGGTGGTAGGGGGAATGGGGGGGGGGGGAATGAGCCCAAGGAATCAAGACAATAATTTCACAGGTGACAAGGTGGGAGAACCCTAAGGTATACAATGATAGAATTTGTATATATAGATCTCTCTCTCTCTCTCTCTCTCTCTCTCTATATATATATATATATATATATATCTGCATATATATCCATATATAATCAATAAAAATAAAACTGAAATCAGAAAAAACATTCTATTTGGAAGCTCATTTAGTTTCTTTGCTCTCTCAGTATTGTTTTTCATCTCTAAAGGCTCTGAGGAACACCATGGAACAGAGATAAAAACCTCGGTGTAACTCCCAGGTTCACTCCATCACACAAATAGATGTGACATTTCAAGCTCATTCTAAAGAGCTGCTAAAGTGTCAGATGATGGTAGGATAATATGTTTTCAAAGTTTTAAAATAGTCATAACTCAGACTTCGGGGTAAACACCTGTTGCTCCAACTTTGTGTAGTGTCACACTTCTCTCGAGGAAGCCATGACTGATCTGATGGGAATTTTCACTTGGGCACGTGGGAGACACCTCGCCTGTAATAGCAATCCTCAGTGGAAAAAGGGCACCAAAGTTTTATTTTTACTTCCTTCCTTAGGGATATTCTACTTTGTCTGCCTTTATCTGACCTGGTATGGTTTTATGATTATGAGGGCATTCTCTATTTCGCACACGGTCAGCCTTTACAACCCTTATGTCATCTGTGTTGCTCAAAATGGGTATCTACAAGTCCTATGCTTTCAATTATTAGAAATGCTAGCTGACTGGTTGCATATGGCTGCAAGTAACAGAAAGTTCTTCTCAAATCAAGTTTATCAAAAATAAGTTATTTTTCTGAGAACAATTGACTTTAGGTATAGTTGGATACAAGGATTTAAATGATATTAGAAGTTCTCATCTCTGTTTATTTGTTTTTGCTAGCACACAAGATCATATGGAGAGGCAATTTTCCCCTCTGGAGACTTGGGAAGATGGCTCGTAAATGCCTTACAGCTGAATCTGCCCAATCCAAAGGTGAATATTTGAATTCATAGGACAGTCTCTTAGAGGATGCTTGTGGTGCCTGGCGCTTATCTGTGAACAATCACTATTGTTAGGGGTACAGGAGATCCTGGCTGGACTGATGTACTCTCCTCCTGTGGTGCCTGTGGCATAGCTCTGTGACATGAGGGAGAGCTTTGTCCAAGAAGAGAGGGAGTATTGGTAGAATGGTTTGGCAGATAAGATCGTGGTTACCATATTTTACATCACAAGAAAGAAAAGAGGCAGCTCTGCCTGTGTTTTTATTACAGTCTTGACTTGCTAACCATATTCAATCTTAGCCCCTCAAGAACATGGCATTCTTTCAATGTTTGTGGTCTTTAAGTTAGTACTTGGCAAGTAGGCATATTTTGCAATCTGCAATCATACATACACATATATTAAAGGAATTCATTATGAATTTTGATTGAACTGTTCATTCCTTCACTCCTTGTTTCATCCTTACTTTCAAAAAGCTTTATCAAGTGGCTAGTATAAGCCACATGTGGATCAAGAATCCTATTGTGTTCTCATCCAATTTAAAAGTGATGAAAAGAAAATCTATGTACACACATGCACATATAAAGGATGAGTAGAAACTAGCTAATTAAACATAAATGGAGAATTTCTAGAAGGATGACGCATTGGATAGGAGGGCCTGGAATTAGGAGAAAGTAATACATAAAATCTCTTGAATTAAACAAAAGGGGGTTAGGAACCTGCAAAGTAAGGCAAAAGAGGAAGTAGCATGCAGTAAATTGCTAACATTTTTGTTCTACATACAGTGGGGAATCCCCCAAGACTTTAATTTGAGACATGTATTTATCTATCATTTTAGGCTGTAGATTATGAATTAATGGAGAAAAACCCTCTGGACTTGAAGTCTATTTTTGGCCATGTGCTACTTATGTGACCTAGGACAACTGTTTTGGCCCCTTTGTGTCTCAGATTCCTCATCTGGAAAATAGGAGCAATGATAACCACTATCTTATACGTTTGTTGCAAGTGTTAAAGGAGGTAACCTATACAAAAGTTAGAAAACATGTAGAGTCTGATGTTGTGTAGGTGTTCATTTTTGTTATTATTGTTAACCATATATATTGAATGGCTTACTTGTGGCAGGAGTTGATAAAGGATGAAATAGTCTTTGCAGGATGGAAGTGTTTTTTACCCAAGTGAATAGATAGTAAGATCGTCAGACAAAATGTTGGGTGCCATTTTGAGGTGAGTGATCATGATATACAGATCCATCAGTCTGCCTACATGTTTTACAAGTATCTATTGTCTATGAATTTCAGAGTTAAACAATAGTGAATCTGCCTCTTGCTAGTTAAGAATGCCCATTCTTAACTAGGTCTCAGTTTCCTTATCTGTAAAATTGGTACTTTAAAAGGATTTATACCATGTTGTCATTATAAAGACTAAACAAAATTTTTTGTATCTGTCTACATGTATATTATATGAAATTTTTAGTACAGTGTCTGTTATATATTAAGTACTCACTATGTGGTAGTTATTATTAACTCTAACTTAAGAGATGGCCACAGTGGTTTATATTTTTTAATGCAAACCAAATCTCTGATTAATTTATATATTGTTCAGGTACATGTTCTGAGTTATTGAGAAATTGGATTCATTAACCAAAACCCATCGGATTGATGGGATTAAAATTAAAACCATTAATGGATGTCTTAGTCTGTAAATTAGAGTTGAGGATAATGGAGGTAAGGTCACTTTCCTTTTTGCTTTACATGGGAAGGAAAAGCATGTTAACAAACTTAATGGAGTGTGTGAACTCAGGTTCTTTGCTGGGCACAAACAGAAGAAATGACAACTTCAGGGAGTTTCTAAGCCTGAGCAGATGGAATACAGCGAGTTAAGAATCAAGCTAAGAAAAGGTTTGCAAATGAAGTAACTATGGGATGGATATAAACACACTGGAATAAGGTCATGCAAAGGAAAAAGGAATTGGTAAGTGAAACTCCCAAGTATTCTGCAGTAGCAGTTCCATAGCCAGAACATATCCTAATCTTTTCTTGCTAAAATTATCAACACTTTCTACTTGGGGAGGTTTTTCAGTTTTAGAAAATATGAGAACTAAAGATTCAGCTGGTAAAATTTTCCTTATACTCACTAGAAAGCACACATCTCATAGAGAAAAGACATTCATATATACTCTTTAATTCAGGTCCCAAATGGTGCTCTTGAAAATACAAGTGTAATTGATATATTGGTATGCAAAAACTTAATGTACTGTTTTTCTCAAAACAAAAGCTTTATTCCAGTATTTCAGGGAACAAATGCTTTGTTTGTTATTAAATTTAATTCTTAGCATCTACACTCTTTCCTATACCACTGGAATTTCCTCTAACTCTCTGATTTCTCTCTTGCTTTCCTGTTTTTTTTTTTTTTTTCCTGAGTATTTTCTGTGACGAGTGACACTGGACAACTCTAATTTAGTGATTCCCTGGACTTAAGCATTCTTCCACGGATGAGATAGTTAAAACCATCCAGTGGCCACCAATGTAGTACTATCAATTTTTAAAATTTTGATAACAAGCATGCTAAAGAAATTCAGTTTTATATAATTCACTACATTGTGATTATTTCTCTTATCTCTTCTGAGACTGGTGAAAAATTTATTTTTGACTGACTCTAATATGGGAAGCTTTTCATATACTGCTCTAATTGAAAAGAATTAGACTAAAGGACCTAAGATTTTCATATATGAGAAGTTTGTTCTCTACCTCCGTTGTTGAATAGTTACAAAATAATTACATCAAAAAAACATTAGCAGTTGTGTTCAATTTTTTGGGGGGAGAATAATACAGTCTCCAAAAATAAGCTCTTTATTATGTTTAGGATGAAATCTATACTTTTTGAAGACGATTTGTCTTTTCTTTATCTGGTCAATGTCTCCTGGAAGAGCTTCCCTGTGTGGATCTCTATATACCCAGCTGAGTTTGTGACCTACTGGATCATCACATGTGTAAAAGAAAGAATGACTACAGTCAATGTTTTGTTTGTTAAAAATAATACTCTGTCCCCATGTGTATCTGTGTATATTTGTGAAAATGAATTTAAATGTCTGCATGAATATATATTCACATACCCAGAGAAATAATGTTCATAGGTATATATTTTCGTTTATTGTGAACATCTTTCTTTGCCACTAATGTACCTTTAAAATAATTTTTCATGATCCTTAGACTAGATAGTGCTATTTTATTTGTAGTTTTAGTTCTTAGGCACAGTGTTGGGAATGAATATTTGTTGAATGAGGGGTAACGCATCAATACTTTTTTCTGAATCTGACTTGAGGAGCTATTGTGTCCAATGATGACCTTCTGTGTGGCCTTCAAGGGGAAAACAGGAAGGAAAGAGAAAGGGAAGTGGTGATGTGGAATGACTCACACTGTTTTTGTGTTTCATTCCCTCTTATCAAAAAGTCAAAAACAGTGGCTGAAAAAAAAAGATGTGGTTTCACAAGACCTCATCAACATTTCCTTACTAAAATGATAATGTAGCAACATATGATTATGAAGATAGATTTGGGTGCCCAGATTGTAGGCCTCTGACGCAAGATGTAGCAGTTACCATGACCAAGACATTACCTTTCTTAAGGAATTAAGAATTTTGACATCATGTTATGAAATAAAGTAATTGAGAAAATATTAAATTGATTGGAGAAACTCTTTAAATATATGTATTGAGCATTATGTGACTAATAAGATGCAAGCAATTGGGAAGGCCCTACCCTGCCTGTACCTCAGATTGGTAAATGAGGTGACTGGCTGTGCTGCCCACACCAGGGCAGCAACAGGATCCTCCTTTATCTGAAAACATCTTCTCTAAAGATGTTTGACTTTTCCTTTGTACCTCAAACTACCTCCACCATCTGCTTCTCTCCTCAGATACCTGATTACCTAGCAATTTAAGTAAGATATGAAGAGAACAGTCCTAGGCCCAAACTACTGCCCACTAGGTCAGGCCTGCTGTTGCCTTACAAGAGCTTTCAGTCTTGTTCTGAGTAAGGAGAGAGGATCTTTGCTTCATCATTTTCCAGAAAGGGTTTAGAAATAGCTGCGGTCACTTAACAGTATGAAGTCCTTGCTCAAAAGTCAGATTCCCTTTTTCCTAACAAAACCTTAACTTTAGATTTTCACTTCTCCACCTGTGACTCAAGGGAATAAGTCCTGGTCAGTTTTGGCAACCCTATACCCTTAATGGAGATTGATTTAGGGGTGAGTTTTAACTGAGCTGTAGTCAGAGCAGTCAGCTGACAAGCTTCTGGGAAGGATTTCCTCTTTCTAAAAGGAGACACAGGGAATAGACAGTTCTTTTTTCTTATATTGGGTGCTATGATATCTGGAGAGACTTAAAAATAGGCAGACAATATTGTGATGTGAAGAGAGATTCCATCCTCTGTGGTGAGGATGACCTACAGAGAAAAATGAAAAGAACAGGCTCCCTGATAAATTCAATATGACACTGAATCACCATATTCTGGAATTACCTACATCTGGGCTTCCTTTTCACATGAGCTAATAAGTTGACTTATTTGTTCAATTGAGGTTGCCTACTTCTTGTGGCCAGAACTATCTTTCTTGCTAAACTCTCAACATCAAGAGGCCTGAATCCTAATTTAGGATCTTAGGCAACTCAGTCATAAATCATTTTTAGTTCATACAATTTCATATATAAAACCTCTCTTCTCCTTTCATCAAAATTCCATTTACTGAAAATAATGAAAAAATAATTAGACTTCCCCCATTGTCTGAGTCTGTGCTTTTATAGCCTCAGATGCACCTTCCATTGCTTCTGCCAAGGCAAGTTTTGGTGCTTCTGGAAAATTCACTGTTTTGTGAATCTATACCAACACTACTCCATTTATGGAAAACAACTTTGTATCACACATAGATCTAGTGAAAATATATCCATTCTTTAACCTACTCCAAATCATACTTACTTGCAACATCCTATCTGTCAGAGTTCTTCCCACATCCTACTTAGGGTTGGTGTTTCAAATCTTTTTGCCATTATCTTTCCCTTCTCCATTCTATGTGTATACATCATCATAAGTGTTCCTCAAATAAAAATAGCAACATCTATAAAGCAGAAGTGAAATCACTTTTGTTAAATGACTCAAGAAACCACTTTTCTTTTTTGACATTCATGTCTCTCCTGTAACTCTGGCACTTGGCCTCTTAGGTACCAGGAGCTCCTGCTGTTTGCCACATTGGTCATGTATGAAATATAGGTTTGGACTAAATGCATTTAAGATATTTTTTTGACAAACTGGTCCAGCCACCATGGAAAGCTTTGTGGAGGACCCTCAAAGTACTGAAAATGGAACTACCATTCAATCCAGTAATTCAATCTCTGGGAATCTACCCAGCGGATACAAAAACAACAACAACAACAGTGGAAATAAGCCAGAAATAAAAGGATAAATACCACTGGTCTCACTTATATGTGGGAAATAGAGAGAACAAACAGAAGGACAAGAAAACATTAAAACTAAGAAACTGACAACAGAATTAAAACATGCAGCAAGGGAAACAAGGGTAGGGAAAGAATGAGTATAGGAGATTGGGATGATGGTTCATGGGTGACATGATGGTGGGAGAATTTCAGGTTACACAACAATGTAAATATATATATATATATATATACACATAATCAATAAAAAAGAAAAAGGATCCTTTTTTGACTTTAAGTGATAATGCTGATGTTTAAAGTGAAGTGAAATCATGGTTCTGAAAATATATGGAAGTTTGAAAGTTGAAAAGGGAAGAAAGGAAGTCTGGGGGGGGTAGTTAAACAGAAATACCATGAGGTTTTTTTTTAGATTAGTATTTTTAAGACTATATTCTATTTTTGGATATCTTTACTCACGATATTTACTTTTTGATGACTATCCAGGGTTGCATTTTGCAAAAACAGAAAGTCCTGTTGTTTGGGTGGAATGTACTAAAAATAGAATATCATAATGGCCGATCATAAATGATATATGCCTGCCAATATTTCAGGCTTTATTGTAGACTTCTCTGCCCTGTTGTAAACTTTGCATATCCTGCCATGTTGGTCTTAGAGGAGAATTTGCTTTGCTTGGGGGAAGTACTCCAGTGGGCTATTTTTGAACTTGCTTTCATGTTTAGGCTTGGAAATCCTGTATTTTCAAGATCCTTATCTCAAGATAAGCTTGCAAAGCATATATAAAAGAATATCATATCAAACATTTAATCATCTGCTTATAAGATTTTTCATAGAGGATTTCTCCATTGCTGAGTTCTGTATATGTCAATGAAGTGCCAGGTAAAAAATAAATTTAAGAAGGGAAAAATATGCAAAGTTAAAGAACTCAAACTTATCTCTTTGCTATTATCTCATATTGTCATAGGAAACACATAAATAAAACTCCCAGAGGCTCTGTGTTCTCTTTCAGCTTCACAATGGATCAGATCTCTGCTTGTTTTTCCACCAGTGTCTCAGTTCTTTTGGTTCACATGAGGTGTGATAGCTAGATACACACCAACTCTTTGGGCAGTTCTCCTGTGGAGAAGAAATGGAAGTAGGTATAGAGGAAAAAAGTGGGACTGTGCTAGGAGGGTAAAAAGATAAGAGTGGGGAAGTGTTATCTGTCCTTGACATGGCATAGAATGGAGTCTTCATCCATTCTAGGGCTGATCTTGCTGAAGTAGGAATACTGCTTTCATTTGTCTGGAAGGAGGCACACTCTAAGGAGTTTGGCAAGTGACCCACAGTTGATGCCAAACACATGCACACTGCAGAGAAGTCATCCTGAATCACCGTTCATTATGTTAAATGGAAATTAATTTTGCCTGATGGCCACTTTTTCACAATCAAAAGTAGCTGCTAAACCAACCTGCTTTTATTTTTTGTAAGGCACAGTGGTTCATTATCTCTGCATGTTCATGTTAATCTTTTATCTGGGACTGTTCCTCTTTCTCTTCCAATCTCCTACCCTTTCTCCTAAATTTGAGAGCACCTAAGTGGTCCTTCAAACCACCTTTTCCCTTAAACCTTTTCTCACCCTCCTTCTTCCCCTCAAATCCAGTTAGAATTTACTGTTCTGTTTTTGAGCTTCTTATCATATGTGGCAAGTGTGCACAGCTGTCGTGTCAGTGCGTTTATTTTATCCATCATTCTCCTACTATTATATTTGTCCTCCTTAGGGTAAGTAATGATTTCTGCTCAACTTTGTATCTAGACTTCTGTGCAGAGCTTGTTTCATTGCAGGTATTCAGTGTATGTTAGTTCCATGTGTAAAAAGATGGATCAAGAGACTTAGGGAGAAGGTCATGAAATAAACTAAGAGTTAGAGAATTTCAGAGCTTTCCCTGTGGACATGTGCATTGCCAATTACCACACTGCAGCTAATTGTTTACAAACTGTCATTCCCATCAGGGTGTGGAACACTTTAATGACGAGCATCCCTTCCCTACACTGCTTAGAAACCCTACTATTAGTACATGGCTTGGGGTTATGGCCTCAACCTCAAGCTAAATCTCATATGATCTCATAGAAAAGATGAACTATAGCTCAACTTCTGAAAAAAAAAAACACTCTTAAATTTACATCTGAATATATTCAGTAGCCTTTCTAGGTACTGACTTGGTTTTTGCAAGGTGTGATCTCTGCTTACCCACAGGAGGGATCAAGGATTCTATAATTTGCACAATCTGCACAAACCATTGCCTTGCCTTTGAAGTTACCAAGAAGACACTCTAGAAAACAGCTCACTAGTGCCCAAGATGTCAATGTTTTCCCATCTAGGTATTAATTGTGAATGAAGATTTCAGCTAGAAATACCTCCATAGGAAACAGAATGAATGTTGGAGGCAGGTAGCTTATTATTTAAATCCTTTGTCTTCAGTTTGAGTGGTATGGTAATTCACTCAATACCAATAAACATCAATTATCTCTCAACCAAAATGGTAATACCTATCATTTCATATAATTCTAGAAGGTGGTAATCATCCAAAAAGTGAGATAATTCAAGTTAGATAATGAACATGTAAATGTATCTATGAAGAGAAATGCACAGAAAATGGTTTGGTAAGTTATATCAGAATTATCATCCATGTACTTGAGTTGCAACCCCTTTTCATAAACCTCATGATACCTTTATCACTGTGGAACATGTGGTTGCTTGTTTGTTTGCCCTTTTAATTGTACTAACATTGGGATTCTCTCCACCAGGTATCACCACCATCATGCCTGGCAACCAGGTTGCCCATAGTTCCTCACTCTAGTCTATTGTGCTTTCTTCCCTCTTTGCTCCTACACTTGTACATTTATGTAAACTCTATACATTGAATTTGTTTCTAGAGTGACAAGAGTTGCTTACACTGTGAAAATACTTTGATGGAGAAGGACACCTGTTAAGATAACTACTTCCACCCTGCCAGAGTTCCTGGATTTCTTTCTTGGAACCATTCTAGGCCTGGAATCATCCTCTCTGGCTTTGCTCAGACTGGATGGGTAGTGTTATATCCTGGCTTAAGGGTGGAACAAATCAAATAATTTTTGCTATGGAAATGTTCAAGGTTAAAACCTGCCATGGCCACTCACTTGCAAACTAATTTTGAGGAAGTCAATTAAACATCCCATGGCAGAGAATATACTGTTCTCTCTTGCTGAATGATGTCCATGTCCTAATCCCTGGAACTCTGGATGTTGCCTTACATAGTGAAAGGGATTTTGCATTACAGACATGATTAAGACCCTAAACGCAGAATATTTGAATAATCCAGGGAGACTGAATGTTATCACATGGGTCCTTAGGAGAGGCATGTGGTGGAAAAAAGAGATGTGGAACCAGAATATAGAATGAAGCCCTGTGAAAATGGAGGAAGTGGCCATGAGTCAAGGAATACGGGTAGCTCTAGAAGCTAGAAAAGGCTGAAATTTCCTTCCAGAAGGACAGTGACAACATTTTTGTTTCGAGTCACTAAGTGAGTGATAGTTTGTTAAAACAGCAGTAGCAAACTCATACACATCTTCAGGTTTTCTATTATTCAAGTAATAATTACATCATCAGGTATTAGTATGGGTCTGGGAGATGAGTGCTGAATAATGCACTGTACCGGCTTCCAGGGAGCTTTCATTGTACTGAGAAGGCAGATAGCAAGCAAAAAAGTACTTTTGATGGTGCAAAGTTCTGTGGAGGAATAATGTATGCAGGGGATAGAGGTGTGAGTGGGCATGATGGGAGAAACTATTCTGGATGGCTATTCCGGGACTCTACAAAAGTGTTACTTGAGCAGAGGCAGCAAAGATCAGAAGGAGCCAGCTGGTGGTGGTGGTGGGGTTTGCAGGAGGAACTTACAGGGATCAGGACTAACACTAACATTTCAGGTGGATGGTGGTTCCAGTGAGGGTGGGGTAGTGAGAAGG
>PVHY01014729.1:0-37753 GCA_004024945.1 Uropsilus gracilis | reverse complement strand
CACCCCCCCCCCTTGCTTTTGACTTCACCAGGTAGTTCAGTTCTGCCTGGAAACAAGCAACCAGTCCCACTTGAGACATGGTATTCGGAGCCAACAAGCTCCTTCCAAGCACATTCTGTGAAGAAAAGCTCAAAAACTTTGAGAAGCAGCTGGTTTAACAAAAGTAAATAACTTTCAGAGACTCGGATTTCCTCCCAGTTGTCCCCTCAGAGGGGAGCCAGCATCCACCATTGTCCAGCTTGAGCACCTGCGTCTGCCCTTGCACAGTTGACTGGCTGAGGCCTCTTACACAGGGCTGGCGACTGGGTGCCTTCAAGAGCAAGAGTTTATGTGCCCTGATTTTGGAGGCTGGGAGATGCTAAATTAGGATGCTGATTGGTTCCTGGACAGGCCTTTATCCTAAAAAGAAAGAAAAGAAAAAAGAGAAAAGCAAGCAAAAGAGAGAGGAACAGAAGAAAGGAGGGAGGGAGGGAGGAAGGGAGGGAAAGGGCTTGTGCAGTCCCTTAGACTTATGCACAGGTGGCTCTCCTAAAAGGGTCTAAATTTCTTTCTAGCAAATTCCAGGATGAGAGCTCAGTTGGTGCTCAAAGAGTGAGCAAGAGGATCACTTGCAGATCTTGTGGGGTTGTGGTCATAGCGGTCAACCAGTGTCTGTGAAACACGTTACTGTTATAAAGTGTTCATTGAAAAATAAACTCAAGACAGGTAAAGAGCTTATTAGATAGATCATCAGAGTAAGGATTTGTACCCAAGAAGCAGCGTAAGAGATTTGACTCTAGGAGAGCTGTTCCTCCAAACACAAGTTTGAATTTCATTTATATAGGCAAAAACAGTGAGTCGTTGGCATGAAGAATGTGTCCTTGAGAGGGAAGATTCTGGTTCTAAGTTGTCCTGATCTGCTCCGCCAGAGGAAGGCAGCGTAGGGTTCAATTGCTTCCTTTCTGAAGAATGCCCTGCAGAGAAGCTGGGGTGGGGTGAGGAGGGGGTGAGGTGGGGGGGTGGGGGGGGCAAGGTCATCTCCTTTTTTCTTCATCTGAAAAGACTGATTTACACCTTTAAGCAGCAGATTCCTGCTTCAAGATAGAGCCTGAGAAGACAGCTTTATTCATTTGCCTGCCAGATCAGGGGCGGCTCCCCAGAAACTTTTACATTATGTTTACAAAAGCAATATCTAATTTCTGCTTGGGCTGAATATTAAATTTTACCACTGGGTCAAGGTCAAGCCTCTAATTTAGATGCCAGGCTCCCAGAGGACTATGTAGCACTGAAGGAAACAAACAGCAAGCCGAGATGTTGCAAACCTTTGCCAGGAATCTAAAGTGGTGTGGCAGGAATGAAGGGAGAAGAGGCTGCTGGTGTCATTGCCAAGACTCTGTGCCAATTGCCACAGAGGTGGCAGGAAGCAGAGCTGTGTTTCTGCAAAGGACAGACCAACCCCCAGTGAGGGTGATAGGGCTGCTCCCACCCTCTGCTTCTCACAGACACACATTCCTTCTCTTGTTAATGTAATCTTGCTCTTCAAGCCATATCTGAGTGTCCGTAGCAGTTAGATGTCCATGTCTACCTTTCCCAGTCATCTCAGAACAGCAAAAACGCCAGCACAAATGTTTCCCTGGAATTTCAAGGGTGTCAGGGGTCCCTTTATGTAACAAGCCGGGGATTAGTGCCAGCCGAGAAATCCAAGTGTCTAAAACCTGTTCAGCATTTTTACATCCAGAGTAAGTTTTTCTCTCAAAAGAAAGCAGGTCACTGAGTGAATACTAGAAGGGAGAAAATCAAAGAAGAGAAGGCAAGGGAAGGGGTGGCTTAAGAAAATTTAGTGGTGTTGAGCTTAAATGGAGACATTTAACTTGAATATATAAACCAAGAGAGAAAGAAAATACCAGCTGAATTTTAAGTGAACCAAGAGAAAATTTTATAATTTACTTTTTTTTTGGGTACAATTTGCATTTAGATGTAAGAAAACAAACAATTTCTTAATTAGAGATCTGGAAAGCAAACAAAGAGTTATAGAGTCAGAATTGTCTTGAGAAATGATCAAGTGTCAATGATCAAGGTCAAGTGTATGGTCCAAAAACTCAGCTCTCCTCCTATAAACACCCCCTGCCCCCGTGCTCTCACCGGTTACTATAAAATTGAATTCTCACAGGTTCCACAAGCCAAACTATAGATGTTGGTGATTTATTTTTATTTTATTTTATTTTATTTTATTTTTAGACTAGATCTCGCTATTTTTGCCCATGGAACCGCAGGCTCTCGTTGTCCGGGGTACCACAAACTCAAGCAATCTTCAGCCTCAGCTTCCCACGTAGCGGGGATGACAGGAGCGTGCCACTCCCCCCAGCTATTTTTTTGGAACTAGGTCTCGCTACAGGCCCCAGGTGGGACTCAAACCGCGATCCCTAGCCCCGGCCGCTTCATAGGAAACTTACAGGCACGAGCCACTGTGCCCGGCTAGATGTTGGTGATTTAGATAGGTAGGTGTCAAATGGAATTGGGGAAAAAAGGAAATGTTCCAAGAATTTAAACTTACAGTATAGTTTGTGTGTGGGTGAAAACCGTTTTTTAATTTTGATAAAATGAAGTTAAACTTTATCAACTTAGCCATTTTTTGGTAGTTTTTCTTATTGAGGTAAAAGAAGTGTAACTTGAAATTTATTATCTTTTTTTTTTTTTGAGACTAGGTCTTATTTTTTTAGATGTCCATTCTAAATTTTAGTGGCCAGTTTATTTTTTTGTATTTTTTTGTTTTTGTTTTTTTTTTGAGAATAGGTCTCGCTATTTTTGCCCGTGAAACCACAGGCTCTCGTTGCCTGGGGTACCACAGACTCAAGCCATCCCCAGCCTCAGCTTCCCAGGTAGCTGGGATTACAGGTGCACACCACCACGCCCAGCTATTTTTTTTTTTGGAAGTAGGTCTCGCTATGGGCCCCAGGCGGGACTCGAACCGCCATCCCTAGCCCCGGCCGCTTCATAGGCTGAAGCTTACAAGCATGAGCCACCGTGCCCGGCACTGAAATTTATTATCTTAACCATTTTTAAATATGTGGTTCCACAGTGATAAATACATCCACGCTGTTATGTAACTTTCCTCTGATGAGTGTTTACACGAATATCTTCTTCCATAGTTCTACATGGAGCTTGTCAGTACACTTTGTTTTAAAACATCTCTTATAAACAGCACATAATTGGGTCTTGATTTTACTTTTTTGGTCCTTTCTAATAATCTCTGCCTTTACCTGAAATATTTGCTCCATTTACATTTAATGAACACATTGATATGATTGGATATAAGCCTACAATCTGCTGGGAGGTTTCTAGTTCTATTTCTTTGTTCCTAGTTTCCTATCTTGTTGATTACATAAATTTTAGTATTCTAGTCTGTCATCTCTATTCACTTTTTAGCTATACCTCTTTGTATTTTATAAATAGTTGTGGGAATTATATATATCTAGCTTATCACAGTCTACTTTAAATTTCTATCACCAAATGTTAGAACTTTACCAGGCAGTGTTTCAATTATATCGCTCCCCTCTCATCCTTTGTGCTATAGTATTTTATTTCTGTATATATATAAAAATAGGATCGACATTTCAGAGGTGAGAAAAAAAGGATTTAATTAAACCCCAAGTTTCCAGATTTGGTCACACTGTCCGCAGTTCATTTAGAATAAGGAGATGATGTCACCTATTTACAAGAACATCGGTCTATCAGTGGACTCTTTCAGTTAAAACCCATTTGAAGGTCAACTTCAGTCAGAAATGAGAATTTTCCAGTTTCTGATTCACATCTAAGTAGCTTAGAAGTCACCACTCCATCCGAACAAGTCAAAATATGAATGCACTAAAAAATCAACAATCCTCTTGGGTCTTGTGTCCTCCAAGACTGGAAAGGCAGAGAGATGCATACAAATAGACATGACCTACTGGAGCAGAAAGACTCAGCAACAGAAACCAGCCTGGAACCTGTATAGGAAAATAGGAAAACCTGAATGCTAGCTAAAACTGCTGGAGGCTCAGTGTGGATAAGTCTGAGAGCTTAAACTTCCTGGGGTACTCAGTCACAGAGGATCCTCAACAGTACATAAGCTCCCTCTAGGAGCTAACTAGGTTTCCATGGTAAATACTGGAGAAAAATCTCCTCCCCTCTTTTTTGAGAGTAGGTCTCACTATTTTTGCCCATGGAACCGCAGGCTCATGTTGCCCGGGGTACCACAGACTCAAGCCATCCCCAGTCTCAGCTTCCCAGGTAGCTGGGATTACAGGCATGCGCCACCATGCCCAGCTATTTTTTGGGACTAGGTCTCATTGTGTTGCCCCAAACGGAACTCGAACTGCAATCCCTAGCCCCAGCTATTTCATAGGCTGAAGCTTACAGGTACGAGCCACTGTACCTGGCTGATTACTTAGTTCTAGCAAGAGCTTACCTTCCAGGGAACCTAGAGAGGCAGTGTCTGATGGACTGGAGAGTTCAGAAAGTAGAATACAGCGATGTGTGTATTTTATGATGGATAGGCAGGGACAAAAGGACCACTGTTCCCTCTCTGCCCATATTTTTTATTTGCCCACAAATCCTCTGCAAGGAACACTCATCACTTTTGCTGAGCTATGCTATGAACTTCACACATTAAAAAAAAATCCATGTACTTATCTGCATAATTCATATTTGAATAATATTGCATTGGAAGTTCTCTCCGATTTGCAGGTACTAGAACTGCACAGTCAGATCCTCTGGTCCTTTTTCTCCCGAAATTTAGCAGAACCCACTCTGCAACAGCATTGCTGTGGCCATGTGGTTTACATGTTGCTCAACTGCAGTCTGATGGAAGGGTATCCTGAACGCCAGAGAGGCCTCTGTGTACTGACTGGCTCCCTTTCTTCCGTGCAGTTATTAGCTCTCATTAGATTAATATAAACACTATGCTCAAAATCAAAGTTGATTTTGGTCCCAACCCAGGTCAACAGTCTTTTTGTGGCTTATCTGGAAGATATTTTTGGCTCCACGAGTTAAGCCCACATGGTTGTTGGCAGCTGGAGCAGCAAGTACAATTCTAAAGCTCTCACCTACTTGTCTATTTGCCACAGCACTCATGAGAGAGTGGGCAAAGCAGATGTTTGCAAAGTGAGGTAGACCTGTATCAATCCTTCAATGAAACAGGTGCATTTGAAATTTTGTTTGTGAATCGACCGACTGCCTTCTTTTCTATCTGAAAAACGGAATGAATTCATCCTTGGTAGGGTCGGCATGGGCTATTCAGCCCATGGTATCTCAAAGGGTATTCTTGGTTGCCAACCAATCTAGAGGTCTCTTCAACTGCTGATTGTGTGTGTGTGAGAGAGAGAGAGAGAGAGAGTGAGAGAGAGCGAGTGGGTTCTGTTTTCACTAGATCACTGTAAAATGCTAGAAAGGTAGTCTCTCCTCTGCCCCCCCAAACACTGCAATATCAACCTTTCTTTCCACACAATGAACTATGATGGAGTTTTTCTTCAACGGGTAAGGCAGTACTCGAAAAATCAGCCAATCAGTGTAGGAAGGACAACAGGTAGAAATTCATCTTTGAAGACTCAGGGTGCTCTTCATAGAGGATTCTGTATTACCAGGGCTTCCTTGCCTCTGTAAGGGTGAAGAAGAAATTCCCCTTATCCCACTGGTTTCTTCTTGGGCTGAATGAGCAAACAAATGTCAGACATATCAGCAGGAGAAAAGAATACATTTAATTATATACAGATAGATAATCTATATAGATATGGGAACTCCAAAACCAATGGGGCAAAATGAAGATGCGCATCCAGAAATAAAGAAGGGGCTGGGGGCTTCAAGGAGGAGAGAGAGGAGCTTGCATGAGGAGAGGAGGATTCACATGACCAAGACCAGATGATCTGTATTTGCATGTAGAGAGCTGGCCACAGGGTGCGAAGGACAACGAGAGAGATGACTAGGCCGCTGAGGCTGAGGGCTGATTGGAAGTGTGAACCAAAAACAGCAATTTATTGTCTCTGACAGGTAATATTTAAAAGATAAAAGACATGTTTTATGACCAGTCAAACAAAGGAGACAAGTGGCTAATGCACAATTAAATTGGGTAAAATATTAGTTCCTGTGAGGTAATTGGGGGCAGGGGATTCACTCATAAATTTGTTGGTATCTCCCAAAGCATGCTTCTTAAGGTAAACATTGGAGGAATGGTGACACTGCTGCCCTCCAGAGGTCAATCATGCCAATCTTATCTTCACTGTTCTGAAGACAGATAAGATAGTGAAATGAAGTTTTCTTCATCACAAGAGTCCTGACCTGACTCCTAGCTCTTACAGGCTTAGAGGTTGTGCTGCCATCTGGACAGCTCCTCTGATAAAGGTTATTTCTGGTAAAAATCCTAATTCTAGGCAATGCCCCCAATTCCCATGCTTTTAGGTAATTAAGAGCATGATAAAATTCCCTCTGAGCCTGCAGAGTCTCAGTTGGCCTCAACTTAAAGCAACCCTCCCACTAACATGAGAGGTCTTGGAAAGTCCTGTCTGGACATCTTCAGGAGATCCAGCTGAACATCTGGGGGAGGCCTTCTCCTTTGTTCAGCCTATTTCTAAGTCTCAGCATCAAAGTCCCATCTATAAAGTGTCTTTGTACCATAAAGAAACCTTTCGATACTTGCAAAGTCATAAATATGTTGCTAGGAAATGAAAGCAATAAGATTTGCTGGTTCATTGGAAATTTGCTTCTAACCCCTGGCCTTAACCTCTAACCTCTTAAGACAAGGTATCAAGGTCTGAAGCTTCTGTGTATGAAACAAGGATGATGAGGATTCAGATTTTGGGGCAAAAAAAAGATTGCAAAGTGTTGAATTCTAATGTAAAGTTCTCTGATGACTATGATGCATTTTTTCAGGCATATTTATAGACAAAAAAAAGTAGTTTACATGGCAGGGATCATTTCTGAAAGCACAAAGATTCTTGGAACATCTACAAAATTTAGGATTTGACAACCAGTTTTGCAAGAACCTTGTCCAATCTTTTCATACATCCAAAAGTCAGTCGGCTGTAAGAACCAAAAACAGCATTAAGTAAAGTGAGATACTATAAATACAGATTAGTATCATTTGTCCAAACTATTGTGGGATTTTCTTTAGGTGAAAAATGCAAAACCTATGATAGAATGGCAGAGAACAAAAAGGGAAGGATAAAAAGAGGCCTGAAACAAGGAGACCTTTCAAACCTACGTTTGTTTATGAACAGAAACGAGTGTAGACAAACCTGTGTGATATACAGGGAACTGGTTTCACAGAACAGCGTGTCTTTGTGCAGGAATTACCTGCGGCTGCGGGGAGAGCGCAAAGAGGATCCTCTCGGTTCAAACGCAGGCCAACCACACAACGAGGAAAAGCTGTTTCATGAAGAGATTGCATTTCCTTCCTTCCTTCCTCCCTCCCACCCTCCGTCCCTCCTTCCTCAGCCCCCCACCTTTCTTCATTTTGTGCATGGACCCTGCGTTTGAACAACCCCAGACAAGGCTTGGGAGGGGGGAGATGGTGAGTGTTCACTTCTAAGAAGTAGGTGCTTTCACCCAAGAACAATAGCTGAATCTCTGCCACCCAGGATGCAGCCCTGGGAATTTCCCTGGGGTGCAGGGTCCCAGACTCCTAGACCTGTTTTCTCTCATCACTTCCTTCCTGCCACTTTCCCGCCCGTGCTGTGGGGAACTGGGAGGTGGTTTCTTGGTTTTATTTCCCTGTGTACCACATATGAGTGAACATGTATAGCGCTTCTCTTCCTCCCCTTTACTTAATCCACTTTTTATCCCCTCATGGTTATCATCCATGGCAAGAGTCCATCTTTTTGTGTTTCCCTGTGTCTGAGTGGTATTCACTTGCAGGTGTGACAGGTCTTCTTAACCCATTCCTTTCT
The DNA here is from genome assembly GCA_004024945.1 of Uropsilus gracilis. Taxonomy (NCBI): domain Eukaryota; kingdom Metazoa; phylum Chordata; class Mammalia; order Eulipotyphla; family Talpidae; genus Uropsilus; species Uropsilus gracilis. The sequence goes on along the minus strand of PVHY01014729.1, from coordinate 29,855 downwards.
CCTGGGACACACGGGTTGTTTCTGTGAGTTGGTATTGTCAGTAGTGAGAACAGAGGAGCGCATCCATTCCTTTGAATTCATGGTTTTGCATTTTCTGTATAAAAACCTAGCAGTGGAATCGTTGGATCCTATGGTAGAGCCATTTTTATTTTTATTTTTTTTGAGACTAGGTTTCGCTATTTTTGCCCATGGGACCGCAGGCCCTCATTGCCCGGGGTACCACAGACTCAAGCAATCCCCAGCCTCAGCTTCCCAGGTAGCTGGGATTACAGGCGCACGCCACCGCGCCCAGCTACTTTTGTGGAACTAGGTCTCGCTATGGGCCCCAGGCGGGACTCGAACCGCGATCCCTAAGCCCCAGCCGCTTCATAGGCTGAAGCTTACAGGCATGAGCTACCGTGCCTGGCCTGGTAGAAGCATTTTTATTGTTTTGAAGACACTCCATACCGTTTTCCATAAGGGGTAAACCCATGCACATTCTCACCAATGATGTACAAGGATTACTTTTTTTCTACACACTTGCCAACATTTGTCTCTGTTTTGTTTTCTTCCTATGGGCCATTTTCATTGCGGTTTGGATTTGCATTTCCTTGAAGACAAGTGGTGTTGAACATTTTTTCACATGCCTGTTGGCCATTTGTATGTCTTGTTTGGAGAAGCAGCTCTTCTGCCCATTTTTTTTACTAGGCTCTTTGTTTTCTTTGTTTATGAACAGAAAAGAGTGTAGGCAAACTTGCATGATATACAGGGAACTGTTATATGTATTCTTTGTCAATCTTAGATATCAGTCCTCTGTTTATGTAGGATGGGCAAATATTTCCTCCCATTCTGTGGGGTGTCTTCATTCTAATGGTAGCTTCCTTCACTGAGCATGTTTTACATTTTTGCTTTTATTTTCCTTGACATAGAAGTCAAGTCCCACACAGATGTCCCTGAAGCCAGCTGACATATTTCGAAAATAACTCATCCAAAGGAAAACACATGAAAGAGGGCTTAGAATTTTTTGTTGTTGTTTGTTCATGTGCTTGTTTTGGGTAAGGGAGGTTCGGCAAACTATTTTTGGAGATTATTTCATCGTATTTTTATAAGACTTTTCCTTTAGAAACGACGAGACTTTTCTGACAGCCAGAGACATGAGTCTGGCTGGGGATGAGAATGGATGGGAGAAATGGGAGGCATCCCATCCCAGTTCATCTTTATTTTTTTCAAATGAAGATTATCCTATAATTTCAGAAAGAAATATGTTAAAATATCCAAATAAATTATTGTTTAAAATGTATACTAAGTCGGGAAAATTAGACTTCACAGTAAGAGAATCTGTTTTGCTTGTGTGGTTCATTTTCAACATGATATTGTCCAATATCATGATCTTTTAAATATTTGGGAGAACAAAATTGTACTGCAAAATATGAGAAACAGTGAACAAACTGAGTCTTCTGAACACTTGGAAGGTCATAGTTAGATGCAGAAAAGAATCAGAGAAAGAGCAGTAGATTGCAGGTTTTGTTGACTGGGGAGTTGGGTGAGGCTAAAGAGACTTCAAATGAGTGAGTTTCAAATGAAACTCTTGAAATAAAGAGTTTCAAATGAGTGAGTGTGTGTTGAAGACTGATGGCCATTTGTAACTTTTCAGTTCTTTTCTTTTTTCAGCTTCTTCTCAATTTCAAAGGGATAATATTTTTACTAAAGAATTTACTGTAAAGTGGGAAATTTAAGTGACTCCCAAAGAAAACATATTATCAAACAACCTGTGTCGTTCCCCACTATTAGGCAAACTATGTTGTACAGGATTGTAGTTGGTCCTGAAATTGGGTCACCGTGGGAAAAACCGCCAACCAACAAGCCAAAGGAAAAAAGTGGCACTTTTAAAATGTGATTTCTGCTGCCCAACTTCTTACCAGATTTGCATCACCCGCCTGCAGCAGATGCTAGTCAAATGCAATTTTAACAACAGGGTTTTACTTACACAGAAAGTTAATCAGGAAAATGAAAAGTCTTTAATGCCACAAGTGGCCAGTTATCTCACCCCAAGTACTGTTTAGCCCAAAGTCCCAAACACATGTTCAAGATGGTGCCCCTTCAAACCAGAGGCAGGCACCCTGCAAAGTCCAGTCCTTCTCCAGCATCTTCTCTTTGCTTCTTCTGTCCCCAGCATTTTGAGATGCTCCGCTTCTCCAAGGTTCTTCAAACCTTTCCAACAGATGTTGATGCAAACTCAGCTTTCCAAATATGCCATCTTGCTGCAGCTCCACATGCTTCCTTTACCAGGCCCGCCTTCCGTGGCATCTGGCCACATTCACCAGGCCTGCCCTCAGCAGTCCCTGGTCACCCCCCTCATTCTTAAAGGAGACACTTCATGTTCTTCAGATAATTCACAATGAGTACTCTGTCTTGAGAGAATGCTACAGAACATGCAGGAGGATGAGACTCCAAGGAGTCTCTGAAGGATAGCCCACCAGGGTACCAGAGCAAATTTCATGTATCCCCTGGGACAGTCTATTATCCAACAGCGCAAATTCCTGGAGTCTGCCTTTGGGGTTCAAATTCATTTTCTATCACTTAAGAAGTTAAGTTTCTGTTACAGTTAAGAAGTCTTAAAAAAGTAAAAAGCTGGGACAAATAACTTTTGGGCCTCAGTTTCCTTGTCTAGAAAAATAGAAGTATTGTTACTTATCACAGAGGTGAGGCAAGAATACTGACTGCATGTGCAGCGATGAGAATCATGCTGAGCAATATTTAGCATTTCATGTTTAGAATCATTTTATTTTACTGGGTGTGGTGGTACATATCTATAATCCAAATGCTGGGAGACAAGATCCCTGGGATCGCTTGAGTTCGTGGTTTCAAGACTACCCTGGATAACATAGCAAGACCTGGTCTCAAAAAAGCAGCTGGACATGGTGGCGGGTGCCTGTAATCCCAGCTACCTGGGAGGCTGAGGATGGGGATTGCTTGAGTCCCTGGGATCAGGACTACCCCTGGCATAGCGAGACCCAGTCTCAAAAAAAAAAAAAAAGAATCATTTTATCTTAAATCATTTTCATACCCTCACAGAAAGTCCTTGAGGGCAGGTCCAAGAGTCTAACAGTTCTGGGTTTACTCTAAAATGCAGAAAAATGAATCATCTAGAGCTCAAAGTGCTGCATGGATCAAATCCATCACTAGTTACCTGGTAACATTTGCTAAACCTGGACTTGCCAATTGAAGCTCTCAAGGGAAAAAATGCCAGTACATAGGCTATCTGAGGTTAGCAAGTGCAATTCCTGATCATGGCTTTGAGATGGGGCTACTGCAAGGTGTAGCTTGGGTAACTCTACAGTGTGATCAGACCATGAGCTTGTTGGTAGATGTTGACCAGAAAGAGCATTGTGGGTGATCCTGCACTGTATTTATGACAATAATTAAATAACCGGGCCGTTGATACTACCTCTCTCCATGAATACCTGATAAGCATGGGTAAAGCCAAGTGACCCAGGGCACATAGTATCGTTCCTCTACACCTCAGGCTCCTGCAGAAGGGCTGTTTTGAGGATTAAAGAGAATGGCCTATGACTGACATGTCAGAAGCCTAGCATAGTGCCAAGAACATAATACACACTTTCTTGAGTTTCCTTGCAGATGATAGAAAATACAGGTGATAGTGATGACACATCTGCTTTCTTTCTCCTTCGCCAAACAAAGAATCTGATGGCTCAGCACTGGCTTCAGACGGTCTCTGTGATTCTGGATTTTTCTCTTATGTCTGGTAAAAGAATAAATTCTATAGCCATTGAGCCCAGGCTTTGTGCTATAGGCAAGAACATCAGAAGTGTGGAGTCTTTTAGGTTTTGTTTGTTTTGGGAAGAGAGAGAGCTGATATGGTAGTCTTTGCTACAGTTAACTACTAATCAGGTAGCATTTATTACACCAGATATTTATGGGAGGTCTGGAGGTGGACATGGGGGATATTCTCTCTACTTTACAGAAATGGGGAATGAGGCCATTCTTCTAGCTTAGTTCAAACTCCTTCCAGAACACTAAGCTGTCACACGGAACAATTTTTATCTAGGTATGTGGGTGAGCTTTAATACAACACGTAGCTTAGTGGAAGACAATAGAATTAAAGATAAAACATTATGCTTAAAACACTCTGAGCATTTTTGGGTCAAGGGGAAAAGGAAATTTCAAGATTAAGGTAGGAAGTGACAGTCAATCTATGGAAATCATCTATGGAAATTATCTAGGAAAATCAGGTAGGAAAATCAGAGGGAAATCTAAAGTGCAAAGAAAGAGTTGCTCTCAGAATGGAATTAAGACTTGGTGTTTTGCTACAAAGTGTAGCCTGAGAAATGCATTGTAGCGTGTCTGCATATCTACATACAGATGTGAGCAGATCACCTTCCCCACCCCTGAATGCACCCATGTGACTTGGAATAGATATAACTCTGTCTTAACAAAATCAGAAGAAACACCAGACAAAGCTTTTCAGATCAGTAAAAGTTTGCAGCCCATATAGACCTCTGTTATGAAAAATGTGGTAATTAAATGAATTTTCTATATGGCATTAGAAAGTCTTCAAAGATGACATTTGATCTAATTTAAAGAATCTTTAACATATAAATATGTATTTTTATGTCAAATGACCCTACAACCAAGATTCGTCTGTGTTTTCTAAGATAAATGAAGATTTTTACAGCATTCACCATAAAATTAATCTTATTTGAAATTAAAGTTTAATTAAAGTGTTTCTTCAATGCCAAGAACAACTAGAATGATGGAAAAAATGGAGGACATTGTGACCCATGAGAGCTGTGGATTGAAATCATTCTCATGTTTTGTTTTCTCTGTTTCCTCATATATACAATGGAGATGATATTTATCATGCAGGGTGGCTGTGAAAATTAAGTTTGCTGATATTCATAAAGAATAGTGCCTGGCGCACTGAGAACATTCAACTTTATATGAGAAAAATTCCTTATTTTAGTACATGGATTTTAGTTCTTCTTACCTTACTGAATTGGCAAAAAGTTCTCCAATGTGGACATTAGAACTTTAATTTTGAAGCATTAAGGTTTTTATTAAGGTAAAATTCCAAAAGGTCCACCTTCTCATTTTTAGAGTTGACTAGAAAAGTCAATAGACATAATTCGATCATCAAAGTTTACAAATAAGTGACATTACTTTTTGAAATTGCAAAATATAATTGTTTTAATTGGCAAAAGTGTCCTTGGAGTTCAAACGTCATTGTCTGTAAGCTAAGAGACCTAGAAGAATATTTACATATGGAATCTGAACAAAGTACCCCAGCTTTGGTTGGTTACCTCATAGTACTTAGCTTAAATTCAGTTCATCGTCATTTTGACTTTCAATGGTCTGAAGTAGGGTCTTCCACTCCCTGCTTTTCAAATCGTGTGGTGTAAATGCTTCAGCTGATTTCTGTGACTTTGTACAAGATAAGGAGTTCTGTTTCAGTAAGAGTGAACATCTCCTGAGTTTCATTCAACATCATAGGTCACTTTCAGGCCTTTCAGTTTTCCAAACTACAGAAACATTTAGCTTAAACTGACAGAAGAGCTTCTCGAGAACTCAGGCACAAAGTCCCTCTTAGTGTGTAGAGCATCCTCTTCTGTGAAGGGAGGAGCTGGGTACCACAGATCTCGGAAGACTTGGAAACCCGGGATAAGGTCTTAGGAATTTTTTGATGAAGATTTCACTTAAGAGCGCAGTGTGAGCAAACATGGAATTGGCTACTTCTATTAAAACTTGTTTAGAAGTCTGTTTACCTTTATATCGGTACAATGCTATTTTCTTGAAGAACAGGATCCCAGTAAGGCTATATTTTGTTAGCATTTGTTTGTTGAAGAGAACTTATCTGTTGAAGGCCAATTGTCTCGTAGAACATCCCACATTCTGGATTGGTTTGCTATCCCCATAAGCTCCATACTCCACAGGAATTGGTTTAGTGTAATATAGAAAATGTTAATTTTCTTCCTTATAGATATCCAGTTGTCTCAACGTCATGTATTGAAGGCTCACTTTTTCCCAGTACTAAAGACTTACTACTCTAAATTATCTATGTATCTATGTATCTATCTATGTATCTGTCTGTCTGTCTGTCTGTCTGTCTCTCATAGATCTATAGACCACTCATGGATCTTGCATTCTTGTCTACTGGACTCTGTCAAATACCATTTTGATATATAATAAAGCAAGGAAACCCAGTTATTCCTCTTGGAGAATAATATGACTATTCTGGACTTTGGCATTACCATGTGAATTTTGAAATCAATCTGCGTGGTTCTGTAAGTTAGCTGCTCAAATTTGTGTTGAGAATTGCATTAAATTTATAAAACAATTGGAAAAATGCCACATTTATAATATTGACACTTGACATTAATGAACATCTATATGAATATATTGTATGTACAAAGTTTTTTTTTTTTTTTTCCAACTAATCCTCCTGTTTTTAGCTCTACTCTTCTCTCCTATCTCTGAAGAGGATTAAGACCTTTCACTTGGGGGAGTTCTACCATGCAAGTTGGGTTGTTTCTTAGCTTTCCTCACTACCAACTTAAGACTCAATGACCTCAGATGCGTTAGGCAGCTTACTGTTTGCAACTCTTCTTTTCACTCTTATTATTCCAAAATTTTATGTCCTTGTTTCCTCTACCACCTCTTTGTTCTGATGGCTTATCCATGTTAAAAAAAAATGCTGTTTCAGTAAGAAACAAATGTAACTACATCTGTCTGCCATGTTACCCAAAATTCTACTTCTTTTCTTCAAAGCTCTGAGCTAAGAAAAGGAAAAAGCTCATCTTCAAGCAATGTCAGTGCTAGTTTCGCGCTAAGAGAATTGTGGCATTCGTACGTGGAAGTTTCTGCTTGTCATCTGGTTGAGCTGGACTGGATGTGTGTGGAACCACTGAACTCCGAGGCCAGTAACAACCAGGAGATTTTCTGATTCCATGTTTGAATGCTTTGATCTAAACATGCATTTGGAGGGGTTATATGAAACACTTGCATACTTTCTTCAAAAACTTTTTTCTTCCCCTGTGACTGCATTCCCTGTGAATCTAAATCTGAGGAAAGGATCTCATTCTTAACAGTCAGTTGTGGAACATAGGGGAACAGAAATAAGTAAAGATACCACCCCAATATCAAGTAAGATTTGAGCACATTTATGGGTTACTTTATGAAATGGGTTAGCAATGGAGAAAGGGAGTCAATAGTTGGTAACACAAAGTTAAAAAGAGGAGTTAGTCTCGTCAAGAAGACACCACCCAAACTGATCTTGAGTGCTTGAATACAACATGAATTGTCTGCAGAGAATGGGAAATGTTGCCAGCATACATGACTGATAGATGGTTTATTGAGGATGTGTTGTTCCTTTTTTGAAACAAAGTTGTTTTGTCTTGAAGTAGAACTGGTTGGGTCAGTGAGATATTACTGCCTACACTTAATTTTCACTCTATTTTTGTGTGGATGTGATCCTATGGCACAAGCTTATGAGCTAAAAATTTCTAAATTGCAAAACATTGTCTTCAAAATAACCAGGAGAGGAAAATCCGACAGATACCATGAAAATTTCTTAATTTGCTTTTGGATTTATTTCTTCAACCAGCTAGTGGCACTTTCTTTTCCCATGATTGGTAATGTTTTCATCAGGTCTTGTGAAATATTTCTTCCATGGTTAGTGAGATTTCCAGCTAATTGAAGTGAATAAACATGCTTCTTTCAAAAGAATGTGGCATATTACATAGAAAACAGTGTTTGGGAAAGAATTGTTAAGAACCCCCAGCCTTAATTTTTTTGTGTGTACCGTCAAGGGCACTGGGAACTCTAGTCCTTCACACTGGAATTCTTAGCTTCTAGGTGAGTCTACCTCCAGGCTGGAATAATTTAGTCACCTGACTTTCCTGTAACCCTTATTATTTTTGGCTTCATGAGGCAACATTCATGCACAAGTGGGTCTTTTTTCACTCCTCAGAAGGCTTTATAAGGCACTGATAAACTTTTTTCTTTCTCTCCATCGCTACTTGAAGTATGCTGCAATGCCTGAGTAAATATGCAAGACTCATTTAGGATCCTTTGCTCTTACTTGTTTTAAATATTTAGGCTTCAACATTGTTATTTCTTGATTTAACAGGAGAAAGCTCTCTCTGGAAACTAACTTATTAGGTCTGATATCAACCCCCTTCGTTTTCAAATAAGGAATCCAATTCTTCTGATTATCAACTAGAAAGAGAAATCCCTGAAACAAAGAGAATCTGAGTCACATTTATAAATTACAGGGTGTTGTTTTTAATTATTATGGTAATTAAACGTGTATACCCTAGAGTCAAACCCAACACAACTCATTGTTGTGGAAGGCCACTTTCTTTATTTAGAACACTTGAGCTTGCTATATTTACCAGAAAAGATACTGGGAATACACAAATTTCATACACTAAAGGATCAGGCCATATTATATGATGTTTAGTCCCCATCAACAATAACCAGTAAGTATGCTTTTGGCTCACATTTCTAAACACCTATATTTGTTCTTGATTTTAATTCCCATGTTGAAAACTGCAGGGAGAGGTGCTCTACAGAAAGTTTCCATAATGCACCAAGAATAATTTGCATTTCCTGTGCATGAAATCCCTATGACATTTCCAGAGCTGCTGTTTATTTTGGGATGTATGTTAAAATTCTTTGTGTTTCAACCACAACATTTATGGGTGGTATGAGACAAACACTTAGAGTAGACTGTAAGTGGTCAGGCAATCCCTACCGGAAGGAAAGAGGCTATTGAATTACTGGCGGTCAAAAGGAGGCAAATCTACCTGGGTTGGCAAGCTTAGCAGAGACTAAGAATGACACAGCCATGGTTCCCTGAGTGTATTCAAATAAATAGGAGTAACCTGGGTCTCTATCTTCATTAAAGAGAACCAACTCCAAGTTATATGAAGAATTTTATTTATTTTTTTTTGTAGTGAAACATGTTTTATTAAGCTTATTAGCTAGCTGCAACATGGGAAAGCATACACCATGATGAAATTTGGATTGTATATCTCAGTGAGAAGAGTTTTTGTTTTTTTTTTTAAATAGAATTTGGGATTTCATTGCATCCCTTTAGGTAAGATTCCGGAAATCAGGAATGATCTCTGGAATGAGAATCAGATGAAAGGAATGAAAATAGCAAAAAGGTGAAGGATTGTGTGGCTTTGGTTTTATACGGTGATCAAGATTGTAGTTTTTACTACTAGGAAAATGGCTATCTGACTCAGAATTAGTTGCAATTTTGAAATTAAACATTTCCTGTGCCAAACAGGTCCTCTCTGAGGATTTCCCCTGATTGTAAACCAAGGTGCTTCTTTGTGTCAAATGATAGAATTGATCTAGGTTCTTCAGACAAGAAGGGAGTGTATCTTTCTGTCTCCTGAATTTTCATAGTAACATTTCTAAAAATCTGTGACCCTAGAAAGCAAGGATATTTAGCACATGTCTTTCCATCTATAAATAAAAGCAGTTTGTATAGGTAGCCATGTAGAACCTTTTCAAATACACCAGGATGTGTACGTCATCACATTCTTTTAATTTTTTTTTTTTTTTTTGAGACTAGGTCTTGCTATTTTTGCCCGTGGAACCGCAGGCTCACGTTGCCCGGGGTACCATGGACTCAAGCAATCCCCAGCCTCAGCTTCCCAGGTAGCTGGGATTACAGGCGCGCCCCACCACACCCAGTTATTTTTTGGCGACTAGGTCTGGCTACGAGCCTCCGGCGGGACTCGAACCGGGATCACTGGCCCCCGCCGTGGCTTCCTAGGCTGCCACCTACAGGCATGCGCCACCATATCCGGTTCTTTTTAAATATTTAAAAAAATAGTTAATTTATATATATTTAATACACTGGTCACAATCTTCTATCTGGAGAGGAACAGTTGTCACACGCAGAAGGTCAGTGAAAACAGCTTGGGTTTATGAATGATTTCTTACCATATATTTTGCCCTGTTTTGTCCTTGTTTCAGTAAAGCATTGCCTTGAAACTCCTACATCTTTAAAAATACTGTAGTAGTCACAAATCATTACTTTCCTTCTCTTATTTTTTTAAACTGAGGAATAATGAACATATAATATTATAATAGTTTTAGGTGGACAGTCTGTGATATATTTGTATGTATTGCATAATGCTTGCTACAAGAAGTCTGATTAACATCCATTCTCATGCATAGTTTTCTTTCTTTACAAATAAAATACAAAAGTCACTTATTTGGTTTCATATCCTAAATTCTTAGAGACATCCCTTGCCACTTAACATTAGATAAAAGAAAATGGAACATCTTTACAAAATAATAAACTATGGTAAATAATAAATTGAGAGATAATAGCAGTAACATTGTTCTCTATTTTGAATTTTTAAGGTCCCTTTTCATTTCCAAATAAGGGTTCCAATATACACTCCAATATGAAGATGAAATCCTTGAAAGCGAGAGAAGTTGATTTTCATACTTTAAAATTATAGGGTCTCATAGAGTTGTGGCACCCAGAGGGGTGAGTAGGGAGGTGGAGAGGGGTGAGGAAGGTGGGGGCGAGCACAATTAACTACAGTTCCTTTGGTGGTGAGAACTACCAAGACCATATCCATGGGAGAAACCTTGTACTGTCAAAAAAAAAAAAATCAACAAGGATTTAAAAAATGATACTTCACTAAAAAAAATTTACGTACAAATGGTAGGGTCTCAAGTTTTCTAACAAGTTCGAAGTCACAATTTTACCTGTTTATAATTCTTATCCAGATGTTAGTGTGTAAAGATTTAATAAAGTAAAGATCCTTAAGAAAGAAATTTCTGGATATCGATTGCTCCATATTTACATTTTTAGAAAGATGGATGAGTAAACACTCACTTATAAAGGATTTGATTTTTAATAAAGGCAATAAAGTGATCCACCATTTGAACAAATGGTGCTGAAATAACTAGAAACATGTAGAAAAATTAACTGTTAGCCTTTCCTCACACCAAACACCCCACCATCAATTTAATATGGATCATAGAGTCAAATGGAAAAGCTAACGTCATAAAGCATTAGAGGAAAATGTAGCATCACATCTTCATGACTTGAGAGTAGATAAAGGTATTTCAAATAGATCACAAAAACCAACAACCATAAAGAAAGACTTAATCTAACATTTTAGACTTCATCAAAATTTTAAATTTGTTCCTCTAAAGATGACTTTAAGAAAATGACAAACCACATATTATAAACTATATATTCATTAAACCATTAATCATGTACCTGGCAAAGGACTGTATAAAGGACTTCCATAATAATGGATAAATGACCCAATAAAAACTGAGCAAAAGATTTTTACAGATGCTTCACAAAAGAAGTACTTAAATGGGTAATAGGTACACAAAGATAGATAGGATGATACCTATGGTCAACAGCATTGGTTACCAGGGAAATAAAGAAATAAAACCACATACCTACTGAAATAAACAACTAATATAAAGCACCAATAATACCAAACATTGAGAAGGTGAAGAACAACTGAAACCCTGTGCACTGGTAGTGAGGATGTAAAACAGGACACGTGGGGGGGAAAGTCAGGCAGCAAATTTAGTTTCTTTTGAAATATAAACCTTTCTATATAGAGAAGGATACATATACACACCTATGACAATCATATATACATGTATATATACAGCCATTTTCAACCTAGATGTTTACCATGAAAATATATGTTCACAAAAAGACTAGTACAAGAATGTTCAAAGAAGTCTTATTTGTAATAACTCAAATCTGGAAACAATTCAAATGTTCATCTATAGAAAAATGGATAGAGAAACTATGATTCCCCCAGATAATGGAACAGTGTTTCATTAAGTAAATTGAAATAAATAAATAAAGAGCAAGAAAGAAAAAGAAAAGAGATGCACTACTCATATGTTTAACAACATGGATGAATCTTTAAAAATTACAGAACGAAAAAAGCCTTCTACAAGAGTACATAGTCTTCAAATCCATTTAGAGAAAGTTCTAGGACCAACAAAACTAATCTATTGTGGGAAAAAATAAGAAAAGTTGGGGATGGGAATTGATTGGGACAGGGTTTAAGGGGGAATGTTTTGGAGAGATGATAGTAGGTTATATCTTAATAAGGGTTTGTTTGATTTCAAAGATGCATGCATATGTCAAAAGGCAGCAAATATACCTTTATGTATTTTCTTCTGTGTAAACTTTACAGCAAAACAAAAAAGTTAATCTCCAGTCAGTGACATGTATACTGAAGTGTGTAGAAGTTGGACTGATGAGACTCAATGATAACTCCAATGCACCCAAAAAAATAAAGAATGGCTACAAAAGGAAAAGGAGAGGAGGTTGGGAAGAAAGGGGGAGGAAGGGAAGAGAGTGGGGGATGGGGAGGGTGATCAGTGTATACTATATCAGTCAGTCAGCCTAGATCGCCACAACAAAATATCATAGACTGGGTGGCTTACAATCAAAATTTATTCTTTCACAGCCTGGAGACTGAAGTCCAAGGTCAGGTGTCAGTATGAACACCAGTTCAGTGAGGACTCTCCTTTGATTGCAGGCAGCAATGTTCTGTGTCCTTGCATGGCAGAGAGAACCTGTTCTCCCTCCTCCTAAAATGCCACCTATTCTTTGAGATTAGGGCCCATCCTTGAACTTTATTATCACCTATAAAACTTTTCTCCTAATACAGTCACATTGGGGATTAAGACCTTGAAACACATTTGATGGAAGACACTATGCAATTTACTGGAATGGATTTCACTGTAAAAGTCTCCCAGCATTGCTATCTATGTATGCACTTTCATAAAATGTTCAAAAAAAGGCAGATTTATTTTATTTTTTTATTTATTATATTTTTATTTTATTTAAAAGGTAGATTTTTAAGGGAAAATACTGGACTTCCAAGAACCCTTAGAATCTCTACTACGACTTGAATCTGGGAGAACTCAGTGCTATATAGAGTAACTTTCCACTGAGAATATTTGGAAATAAATAATTGACTGATGTAGTCAAGCCATTAAAAGATCTAACAGTCTGGTTTCCAGTCATTCTAGAGATATAAGAAAGTGAAAATCTTTACGTCAAATAAATTAAGAAATATTTCCCTATCCTCCCATCCGGTGGTAGGCCAAGACAGCAAAGGTCCCGATCTTACCTGTGGGGCCACATTCTCACTGGGCAACCTTTAGGATTGGAGCAATGCTCAGGTGGTGCAGGTAAAGGGGAAATGCCCAAGTGTTCTGTGGAGCCATCACACAGAACAGTACTGGCAGCAGCTCCAGCGTTGGTCCTCCCTCAGCACTGGGTTTCCTCTGACTTCCTCCCACCATGGGTTCCTACACATTGGTGGCTCTGTCAGTGAGCTCTCCTCCCAAGCCATGCTTGAGTATTAAACCTCATTTATGGAGCCTCAGACTCAGCCATTTTCTAAGGGATGTGCTCCTTAACCTAGAGAATAGATCAGCTTCTGATTGTGCAGCTTTAAAGTACAATATTCCTTTATTTAAGAACATTTGAAGATCATTTAAGTAATTGTGTCCCCTCCACTAGATTTTAAACTCCATGACAAATAAACTGTATTTTTTCATACCAATCAGATTCCTTGGAATTATTAACATCTGTTGCATAAGTTAGGTAGGAAAAACCATTAGAAAATATGGGATTTGTTTTCGCTCTCTCTCTCAATAGAAAAGTGGAAGGAACATTTTTATAGCCAGAGCTATTCCTAGGAATAGGAATCTACTTCTAGGCTTGTTAATATAGTAAATTCAAGAAAACATACTTAAAAGTCAAAAAGAAAATATAGAATCATACAGTCTAAAAGTAGAAGACATTGTGGATCATCTGGTCTACCTATTTTCCACTATACTGCTGTCAAATTTGTGAATGTCTTTAGCTCTTTTTTAAAAAGAACTATCTATATAAAGATGTTAAAAAATTGAAACCAAATTAATTCTTAATTATTTGAAGACTCATCAATATAGAGAGCATGTAGTACAATAGTTGATTTACAGTAATAGGTGTGTTAGTTTTTAGTAGAAGTAGCTATATTACCAAGAAATCTCTAACTTGCAGTGCATTATTTGGAAAACAGCATAGATTTTGGGCCATGAAAACCCCAGGATTAAATAACTCTGCCACTAACAGGACTTCTGACTTAGAGGAATTCACAAAATATATCCAAATCTTAGTTTTTCTCCTGTTGTTCAATAAATGGTAGCTAATAATAATTATAATATTAACAACCACAATGAGAATTGTGTTAATTCTCTAATAGCTCTCAGTCTATTAGAGTCTATAAACTCCAGTTTGTAGAGTTAAATGCCATAGTGGAACTACATCACCAAATGAGATAGGGAAGGAGTTCTCAGACTGGCCTTCTTGAGTAGGAAGGGTTATGCTTAAAAAGTTAATGAAACTGTATTCTCCAAATTGATTAAGAAAAAAGACCTTTTTTTTGAGACTAGATCTCACATTTTTGCCCCTGGAACCGCAGGGTCATGTTGCCTGTGGTACCACGGACTCAAGCAATCCCCAGCTTCAGCTTCCCAGGTAGCTGGAGTTACAGGCGTGTGCCACCATGCCCAGTTATATTTTTTTTGGAACTAGATCTCGCTACATGCCCCTGGTGGGACTCGAATCATGATCCCTGACCCCAGCTGCAGCTTCCTAGGCTGCCGCTTATAGGTATGAACCACCATGCCGGGCCTAGTAAAGCACTTTGAAAAAGGAGGAGAGCTGGGTATGGTGGTGTGTGCCTGTAATCCAAGCGCTGGGAGGCAAGAGGCCCAAGATCACTTGAGTTGGTGGCCTCAAGACTACCCCAGGCAATATAGCGAGACCTGATTTAGAAAAAGCAGCTAGTGGCAGGTGCCTGTAATCTCAGCTACCTGGGAAACTGAGGCTGGGGATCTCTTGAGTCTGTGCATGGGGACAATCCTGGGCAACATAGCAAGACCTAATCTCAAAAATAAACAAACAAACAAATAAATAAATAAAAATAAAAAGGGAAGAGAAACCACCAGATGACTTTTAGGAAAATCATTTGAAGAGCCTAGGGTGGATGAGTTAGAATGAGGCTGGAGACAGGGAGGCCAACCAGGAGGCCATTATGATAGCGGATGGAAAAGGCAGAGAGGGTTGAATCAGGAAGTTGTGTGGATAGAAAGAAGGCCACTGAGGCAAGAGATAGTTTACAGATAGAGTCCAAACGATGGGGTGAGGTGTAGAGAGGGAAGTGAGGGGTCCAAGACAACTCTTGATGATTCATTCAGGGAGTATACGGATGAACAAACAAATAAGATTCTGTGAAATCATGTAGAGCATACAGAGGGAGGGAGAGGAGGGGTGAGAAGCTGAGGGAAGCTGAAGTGAACAGAAGAGGTGAGAAAGAAGACATCCAATAGAAGGATATCTAACCAGAAGGACTAGGTCCGGAATCCTACTTTGAAGCCACCAGTTTGCTCAAGGAAAGAGTATAATTTGAGAAAAGACAGATGTTAACCACAGAATTCTGGGGGTAGCTGCCTGGAAGAGAAGAAGAGGCAGAGGAATAGAAGTGAGGACAACACCCTGTAATCAAAGGGCTTCACAAAGGAGGAACTGGGCAACTGTGTCAAGGTGAGGAGAGATCCCAGAAGAAAAGGAATGTTCTGGCAGGAAATGTGCACTAGATCAGACAACACTAAACTACTGACACCTTTGGCTGTGGTGTTTCGGTGGCGAAGAAACAGTTGCCAACTAGACAACAGTGGTTTGAGAAACGAATGTGAAGGTGGAAAGAGAGAGCGAGACTGACACTCTATCCAGATGTTTGGTTGAACAAGAAAAATAAATATAATCTTCAAAATGTCCCCCAAGCTATCTTTAAATATCCTTGTCTATTTTTCTAAATCTGAAAGAAAGCACTTTGAGAGCTGCTTCATGTAAGCAGAAAGATCACCCCATGGACAACGTATGCCTGCCCAGAAGAAACTTAAAAGTCTCACCAGGGAGATAAATTTAATCTCTGTTTTCTGGAGAACACTGACCCCATGATACATTACTCGGTAATTTGGGGTGTAACTTCCCAACACATTTTGAGAATAACTTTCTATTCCTAATTTCAGGTGCTGAAAATGACCACTTTTTGCTTTTCTGTCACAAAATCTTTGCGGTCTTTGCAAAGTCTGACATCTATTCTTTCTCCTCCTTTCCCACGGTCCTCAAAACAAGCTGATGTTTATTTTTAAGCCATTGAGGGCCTTGTCAAGTTCACATTTAAATGTCTTAACAATTTTTATCCAAAAGAGGGCGCAAATTTCTCATGAAATATAGTACAGCAGTTCACAAAATTCATTTGCTTCTAGTAGTATTTAAATTTCACAACTGCTGTAGTTTATTTATTCATTTATTTTTTGAGACTAGGTCTCGCTATTTTGCCCAGGGAACCACAGGCTCATGTTGCCTGGGGTACCACGGACTCAAGCAATCCTCAACCTCAGCTTCCCAGGTAGCTGGGATTACAGGTGCATGCCACCACACCCAGCTATTTTTTGAGACTAGGTCTCACTATGTTGCCCCGGGCGGGTCTCAAACCACAGACTCAAGTGATTGCTAGTCTTGGCCTCGCTTGGTAGACTGCGATTAAAGGCACACACCACTGTGCCTGACCCTAGCTGCTGTAGTTTAATGCAAAAATATTATTCCTGTGCTAGGTACACGTGAATTAAGTCCTATCACATGACTTAATTAGTTGGTCTCAGATAGCATAAGAAGACAATCATTGAAACTTTATTTGTTAATTGATTAGTCACTGGTGGCTAAGGATCAAGACCACACTTTAATGGCAACTTAAAAATAGCACTGAGGCTGACAGTTAAATTCATAGTCCTTCTTTGTGTAGTGGTCCAAAATGAAATTGCCAAGAAGATCTATGTGCTGTAATGTAGAGAATCAGAATGACAAGAACCAGACATTATTTCTAGCTTTCTTCTAATTATAAGAGCCATTGGCAAGTTATTTCATAGAATTAATAATTCTAGGTTTTTCATACCTACCCCACTTTTATTAATAGAGAGATTTATAATTTGACTTACCACATTGACATTTGCTCATAATTGGCCCGCTCCCCTTCATCATGCACACCCTCTGGCTGCAGATGAACAACATATGTGTGTTCATCTTGAAAGTTTCATACTGCATCCTGATCAGCTCCCTGCTTTCCAGACCATAAGATCTTCTTTAGGGAACTGCCTTGATCACATTTCTTTTTTCCTGGATTTTGAGGGTCTATGGCTTCACTTCTTCCCCTGCTCCCTTTCAATTTCAAAATCCTTTTTCTTCATAGTCCTATGGTGACACTTCATTCCCTTAGATTTTATTCTTATAGACACCACCAAAAGTGGTTTCGAGTATTTTTAAGTACTTGAGTAAAATACTTGAGTACTTTCAATGCTCGAGTATTTTTAGATACCCAAGTTGTTTGATGACTTTTTGACATTTCTGTAAGTTTTTACTCTTCTAGACACTGGAAATCAGATCAAGCAGCCACCAAAAGCATTTGAAAATAGTTGAAGAACAGAGTTAGTTGGTAAAGATACATCTTAACAGTAATTGAGAAGAAAGCGTGAGGAGACTGGGATATAATTGAATTTTGAATGTTTTCACATTCAGTATTTATACTAAAATCCTTGGAAAGATAGCATTGTTTTTGAAGCTGTGACAGTGTATCTGTTCATAAAATTTAGGCATTGCCATTAGCTGTGTCTGAAAAACATAGAGGTCAAAGATGGCCTAAACAAGGTAAGAGTACTTCCTTCTTTTACTTTATTGCAAACCCTGGGTGGGAAAGAGAAAATGAATCATCAAAAGGGTGTGTAGAGGGAAACTGGACCCTCTGCTTTTCAGTAAGAGAGAAAAAACAGAAATAAAAAGTGATGAGCAGATACAAGAGACAGACCTTTGGGAAGAGGAGAGACATGAGAATGGCAGGCCAATAAAGAGTAACCCAAGTGACCAGGCTGGGCAGAAGCCCCATGGAAGAGTGAGCTGGTGGTAGCAAGGAGCCATAGTGGCTGGTAGAAGAGTAGTCTGTGTGCAGAGTGTGGCACCACAGCAAGGTGGCCTGGAAAGCTGGTACCTGGAGATGGCCATGGATTTGGAAAGCTGATTTTTGCATCAGCATTTCTTGAAGAAGTTTGAAGAGCCTTGGAGAAGTGGAGCAGCTTGGAACACTGGGGAGAGAAGAATCAAGGAGAAAACACTGGAGAAAGACTGAACTTTGCAGAGTGCCTGACTCAGGTTTGGAGGGGCAAAGGGGCACCATCATGGACATGTGTCTTTGGAAACTTTGGGACTGAAAATGGTGACTGGGGTAAGATAACTGCTACTGTTGCTTTAAAGACTTTTTTATTCCCCTGTTAATTTTCCTTGTAAATAAAAACTTGTTGTTAAATTGCATTTAACTGGCAACTGCACGTGTGGGTGGTACGAACCTGAGGGAATCTGGGTGGTAGAAGCCACATTTTAAAAGTGCTGCTTTTTTCCCTGTGGCTTGTTGGTTGGTTGGCTTACCTCTTTAGACCCCATTTCAGTTTCAACATATCTTCCTTGAAATATCATTTTCAGTTGGTACCTGACCTTGCCAAGTTGAGTTCAAGATGGTGCTATAAGAAGAACCTGAATCTTCTTATCCTACAGCCAAACCAAATCTACAACTATCTATGGAATAGTTTATAGCAGAAGGATGTGGAAGACGGAAGTTAAACAAAGAATTTTATTCAACAAAGAATAAAAGAACAACACTGAGATGGGTAGGAAAGACAGAGATAAGCTCTTGCTGATGAAGATATCCACTTGCATATGGAGATTTGCAGTTTGAAGGGATTTTGTAGGTGGGGGACTCTTCCCTGGGGAGTGCAAGTAGGTAGTAGCCTGCATTGGGCATCCCAACCCTTAGATTCTGCCCAGCACAAATGAGCTCCTGGAGTCCCTCCATTGGGGACTGACAGAAGAAAACACACAGGAGAATATAAGAACTACAAGGCATTGGAGGCCACACCCTTTCAGGACCAAGTGCAGACTCACTGGCCCCGGGTCCCAGTTCACTAACATTGACCTGGAAACACCTCAATCATAAGTGAAAGGAAGCCACTTACCATCCTTACAGTGTCTGCCTGAGTAGCAGGATGCTTTGGAGACAATCCCTAAAGGTCAGAAATGCTTGCAGGCACCATCTTGGCAACATCATGCAATTTTAGTAATTCTAGTGCCTCCTGGTACCATCTTGGAACTCTCCCAGCATACTAGAGACTGTGGGAAAGCTCTGCTAGGAGTTCCTCCCCCCTCATGATGTCATCACACATCACCATTCAATGCTTTCAATCACCACAGGTCACTGTCGTACCCCACAAGCTGTACACATGTGCCAGGACTAGCTGGCAGCTCCACTGACCCACTGTCCAATCACAGGACCCTGTATGGGTCAGAAGGACTGCCTACTCAGTATACCACAGTCTCATTTGGGCCCATCTACCACCCCACGGTCAGGCTGATGGTTCCCCACAGCACATTGCACCAACAGCCCACACAGGAGCATTTCTGGAAGGCCTGGTCCAGCTGGGTGACCAGAGGGGCCCATGCTCTGTGAGTCTGTGGGGCAAGGCCATCCCAGTCACACAGAAGAGGCAGAAAAGCAGAATATCACTCAGAAGCAAGCATGAGCTGAGCACGGTGGTGCGTGCCTTTAATCCAGCCTATGAAGTGCAAGGCTGAGATTAGGAATCACTTGAGTCCATGGGTTCAAGACTGCCTGGGGCAACATAGCAAGACCTACTCTCAAAAAATAGCTGGATGTGGTGGCACATGCCTGTAATCCCAGCCACCTGGGAAACTGAAGCTGGGGATTACTTGAGTCCGTGGTACCTCAGGCAATGTGAGTCTGTGGTTCCCTGGAAACAAAGCAGGACCTAGTCTCAAAAAAAAAAAAAAAAAAAAAAGAAGCGAGGAATGGTGGGGCTCACCTGTAGTCCAAGTGCTGGGAGGCAAGAGGCCTGGGATAGCTTAAGTTTGTGGGTTCAAGTCTACCCCGGGCAACATAGTAAGACCTGGTCTCAAAAAAGCAGCTGGACATGGTGGCATGTGCCTGTAAGCCCAGCTACCTAGGAGGCTGAGGCTGGGGATTACTTGAGTCTATGGGATCGGGACTACCCTGGGCAACATAGTGAGACCAAGTCCCTCCCTCCCCCCCCCAAAAAAAAAGAAAAAAGAAGCAAGCATGGAGGATTAGGAAAAATGGGGAGACAGATATCCATGTCCCAAAAGAGAGTAAAATCAAGCCCCTGTAAAAAACATAAGCAAACCACCCACTGCAGAGTTCAAAGGAATGATTATAAACATAGCCCACTAAACTCTGGAGAATGGAAGAATTTAGGAAGAATTTAGATTCAAACAGAAGATGCAGAGCTGAAGAATAAAATAATAAAACTAAAGTAACACAATAGAGAGGACCCAACAGCTGACCAAATGAAGCAGAGGAATGGAAAAGTGAGCTGGAAGACATAGCAGGAGAACTCACCTAGAAAGGCAAAAGGAAAAGAATTTAAGCTGGGCGTGGTGGCACGCACCTGTAATCCCAGTCTTGGGAGGCTGAGGCTAGGGATCACTTGAGTCCATGGGTTCACTCAGGTCTGCAGGCAACATAGCGAGATCTAGTCTCAAAGAAAAAAAAAAGAAAAAAATTTTAAAAGTGAAGATATTAAGGCTGGGCATGGTGGCACATGAGTGTAAGCGGCAGCCTAGGAAGCCACGGCTGGGGCCAGGGATCGTGGTTCAAGTCCTGCTGGGGGCACGTAGCGAGACCTAGACCCCAAAAAATAGCTGGGCATGGTGGTGCACGCCTGTAATCCCAGCTACCCAGGAAACTGAGGCTGGGGATTGCGCCACATGCAGGAAAAGAAGAAGACAGAAGAGGTTGATAGTGATCTGTGAGGCCAGCTCACAGAATGGGGCTTGGTGAGCATAACCCATCCTGTTTATGATGACCTTGGTCTCCTTATAGATCTTGGCAGAGGAATAATCATAATGAAGCCATGAGGAAGGAAAAACCCCAGGATCCCATGGTATGCACATAGGAGGATGGGGGATTCATTACCTAAACAGGAAAAAAACCTGTGGGGGTAATACTTTTATAAAGATACTTTCATCTTTCAGGCACATGTCTCTTCGGTGGGACATTCCTAAGAGGTTAGGGGGCTGTTGTCAAAGATAAGAGACTTGTTGGCCACCATCTTTTGTGCCAGAGACGGACAAGATAAAGGTGTTCCTTCATCTAAGGCATATCTTTTTTTTTTTTGAGACTAGGTCTTGCTATTTTTGTCTATGGAACTGCAGGCTCATGTTGCCCAGGGTACCACAGACTCAAGCAATCCCCAACCTCAGCTTCCAGGTAGCTGGGATTACAGGTGTGTGCCACCATGCCCAACTATTTTTTTTGGAACTAGCTCTTGCTACATGACCCAGGTGGGACTCGAACTGCGATCCCTGGCCCTGGCCATGGTTTCCTAGGCTGCCACTTACAGGCATGCGCCACTATGCCTGGCTAAGGCTTATCTTTTTACCCATTATCAGTGCTCCATATTTCATGGAATCTCTAGGGCAACCTCTAGAGGACTAGTGTTCACATGACAGGGGGCCCAGAAAGAGAAGAGAAAGGACAAGCTTGAGTAATTCAATTTGGTGAATTTCATGTTTGCTGGAATTTAGCTTCTCGTCCCTGCCACCAAGCCCACCCACTCACCACCCTACTGCGCTTTTCTGTCTAGAACTGAAAGAGTGGTATTTCTTCAGTTTCCAGGTTTCTGAGTAGTTAGGCTCTTCAGCCGTGTTGAGTTTAATAAAACGTCTTCATAATAGCGGGCTTAGGAGGTGCCTTGTGGGTGACAAGTGTGTGATTTGGAAAGCTGCAGGCAAGGCCACGTGGGCTGGTGGCCCAGGGCTCGCCTTGAGTAATCAACAGCTGCGAATGCTAAATCTGGCTCCGTCATTGACCTACTCTGGACCTTCCACAAATTGCTTAATTCCAACCATGAAAGTAAACACAGGCACCCATGCCCTGGAATAGCTCTAAGGGAATCAGGCCATGTGCATATAAAACAAACCTGCTCTGCCTTTTCTTTTGAATACTTGGGCACAGAAAGAGGTCTGGAAAAGAGGAGGTGTGGGTCAGTGTCCTTTGCTTCCAATAAAAACAAGCAAATACACTTCACCAGTGTATGTAGCTGGGAGGAGGGGGACGCTGGGGTAAGAATGCAGAGAGTGTCTGCAATTTTGAGAACTGAAGGATAATCTCTGGAGAGTGGAGGGGGCCGAGGGGAGTCGATCTATCCCCCTGGTTCCACCTGTGCACAGCATCACTCCAGAGATACTTCTACTCCAGGCTGGCCTTCCCTTTGCTCCTATTTCTCTCCTCCTCTGGCTCTCCATCCCTTCTTGTTTTCCCTTGATAAGCACAGTTTGAAGGAGAGAAGGAAATGAGAATTTCCCACCATGCTTTTATTTCCTCCCTCTATCATTAGAGCAAGTTCGAAGTCTACAGGCGCTCTTCAACCCACTCCCTTTATCATGAGAAAAATGGGCCCAGGTGAAAGTAAGTTAACAGAGTAGTGACAAAGCTGGAACTGAGTACCAGGTCTTTGAAATGCCAGCACAGTGCTATTTTCACCCAAGGCCCTCAAGTGAAGTGATAAACCCAAAACTTCCAACACTGCCAGAGATGACATGCTTCTTATTTAAAAATGGCATTCTAGAGCCAGCTGCGGTGGCATGTGGCTTTAATCCCAGCCTGGTACAGGAGGCTGAGACTCGGAATCGCTTGATTCCATAGGTTCGCGACCCGCCCAGAGCAACATAGTGGGACCTAGTCTGAAAAAATAGCTGGATGTGGTGGTGCGTGCCTGTAATCCCAGCTACCTGAGAGGTTGAGGCTTGGGGACGAGAGTCTGCAGTTCCCCAGGCAACACAGTGAGACCTAGTCTCAAAAAAAATTAAAAAAGCATTCTACACTACTTTACAGTGATTGAAGGAGGATGTGAGAGATTTCAAATTCATCATTTCACATACACAGGAGTATTTGAATTAGAATATGACTGTATATTCTTCCAAAGCCACTGCAATTTTGAAATGTAATCACAGGTGTGGTTCATCTTGAGCCCTGTTTGGCCAGAAAAAATATCGTACTGAAAATAAGTGTACTATGTTCATGAATGATCAAAGAGATGCATAATCCAAGCCAGACTCACAATTATAAATAACCACAGCAAAAGACAGAAAAGACAAATCAAAGGACAGTTTGTTTTACCTAACCATTTGTTTGGTGGTTAGGTAAAGCCAACAACAATAGATTGGGGTCTAAAGCCCATTTTAATGAGAAATCTTTACCCTAAGATTGAAATAGAACTGCCATTTTCCAGAGAGTAAGGGAGAAAGAACAATGCCCTTTTAAATAAGCGGCATGATGGAGATGCTTATATCTGAGCTTGGTTTCCCTGAAGCTATGAGGTAGAAATCTCTTGGAAGTCAATATTCATTGGTTATTGGGAAAAAAAGGATACAAGAAACTTGGAATACTAATCTGTGAGTCAAATTAGCATGTGGCTATTCCTGGTAGATTATCAACAATCAAGCAAAAAAAAAAAGTCACATCTGCTTACAAGCAGAACAAAAAAATCAAGAAGCATACCTTCCAGCTGTGTGATTTCAAGTCAACTGTAGAAAAAATAAGATATATATATATATATATATATGAATATACAGTGGATTTTATTTTTTTTATTTTGATTTCAGACATCACTTGTATTTATATAGTTATTGATCTCCTTGGGTGTGCCCCACCTTCCCCCGGCTGCCCCTCTGATCACCCCAATTCCTCTGTTGCTGTTGTGCATTGGTCCATATTTAGTCCTTTGGTCTCTTCTTTTTCTGGACCTACATCCTTTTCCTGGGTGTCTGTATCCCCGAGACACCATTGTCCACACGGCTTAGATTTCCAGTCTTGTCTTTGCCTGGGGCATCTAGTCCAAGCTCAGTTGCTTCTGTCAGTGCCTGCTGCTCCTTCTTTTGTCTCCCTGGTCTGTGTTCTGTTGTGCGTTGCTCCTTCATCTCTTGTGGCTCCAGACTCTGACTTAGGGAACCTGACTCCCAGCCATTATCTGCAGAGAAGCTCCTCCATGGGAACAGACATCTGCATCCGGTTGGCCCAACTGGCCGCCATTCTCTCCATCTGCAGCTCTGTTGAGGGGCCACTGCGTGTTCTGAGGTCTTCTACCCTGTGGAAAACGCAGGCTGGGGATGTTGCGTTGCTCTCTCTGAAGCCATCTCTGGACCAAAATCTTGGCTTCCAGCCTCCCGGTGTTGGTGTAGGTGTAGTTCTGTGCTATGGCAGCACTAAAATTGGTGTCACAGTCCAGCGTCTGGTGGTTGTCTGGTGCATTTTTTGGTTCTGCCCAGGAAATGTGTGTATCCATGTCCTTTATTCATTGCCCACACCTCTTTGGGCCTGAGGGCTTCCTACCCAAGCTGCCAGAGAGGTGCTCAGTTCTCCCAACCCCTAACCCACAAAAGCGCAGGGAGTAGCCTCCCCCAGGGCAGGATGCTGCTGGCAGCAGAACGCTGGGACAGCCCAGTGGCAGAGTGCATGGAGCATAGACCACTGGCCCCCACTGGTCACTCAGGTGGTACACAGTGGATTCTTTTATATATATATATATGAAATATATATGAAATGTATATATGAATATATATATGAAATATATATGAACATATATATTCATATATATGTATATATATATATATATTTCACATATTTGTATTCCCCTGGGGATCACCCACCACCTTCCCTCCCTGACCACTCCCTCCCATCCCCTCCCCCCAAGTTGTGTTCTATAGTTTGGTTGTTAGCTTGTTTGGACTTTTACTCCTGGTCTTTTGCTTGTTTTCCCATGTCCCATATATTAGTGGAACCATATGGTTTCTGTCTTTTTCTGTCTGACTTGTTTCTGCTAATATGATTTCTTCTAGGTCCATCCATGTTATCTCAAATTCGCCAAATTTGTCATTTTCAATTGATGAGTAATATTCCATTGTGCATATATATATATATATATATATATCACATCTTTTTCATCCAGTCATCTGTCTTGGGACATTTGGGTTGTTTCCATATCCTTGCGCAGGGGCCATGCTAATCTTTTCTGTATTGTTCCAATTTTAGTATATGTGCTGCCGAAGCAAACACTATCCTTGCAATTGTAAATAGTGCTGCAGTAAACATCCAGGTACAGGTGCCCCTTTGTGTAAGTATTGAGGTCTCCTTTGGGCAGATTCCCAGAAGAGCGATTGCTGGGTCAAATGGTAGTTCCATTTTCATTAGTTTGAGGGTCCTCCACACAGCTTTCCATAGTGGTTGGACCAGTTTACATTCCCATCAGCATTGTAAGGGTGTTCCTTCCTCTCCACATCCATGCCAGCATTTGTTGTTTCCTGTTTTTTTGATGTGGGCCATTCTTACTGGTGTAAGGTGGTATCTCATTGTGATTTTGATTTGCATTTCCCTAATTGAAAATGATGTTGAGCATTTTTTTTCTTGTGTCTGTTGGCCATTTGCATTTCTCTTTGGAGAAGTGTCTTTTTTTTAACTAGGATTTTTTCTTTTTTCTTTTTTTTAAGTTGTGTGAGTTCTTTGTGTTACAGTGGATTTTAAGACAAAAAAAAAACAGCAGTTATTGGAGGAGTCATTTGATCATTTAAAGTGTAAGGCTATATGTTGCAAGATTAAAATTTAAGAGGATAATGTTTTCATTTAAGGAGATTACTTGAGTTAACAAAAATTAACACTAGTTTTTGAGAGTTTATGCCTAACATTTCATCCAATATATTAAATCATTTGTCCTTTTTGACCGATAAAATTAAATTCAGCAACTATTTCTCAAATAACTATGTACATTCAATTTTATACTTCCAAACTTTCATTTATTTAGTTCTTTCACACATCTGGAAACTAAAATGGAATTTTCTTCTTTGCTTTTCTCCTCTACAATACCACAAATAGAAAACTAAAAAGTGGTATAGCATTCATGTAGCTTAACCAAACTTCATTCATTGCTTTATTTACCATGTCAAAAATTACAATATAATCTTTCATTTACCATGTCAAAAATTACAATATAATCTTTCATATGATGTTTTGATTGGGGAAAAAACTTCACTTAAATTCTAAAGGATGACTTGTATGGGTGGATTTTATGTTGGGGAAGTAGTTGACTTAGTACATATTTATTTGTCAGAAAGATTTATGCCTGACATCCTAAGGTGTGGCAATTTTAACAATCACAGACAAACCATGACATCAACTTTGCTCTTTAGATCTTTTTGTTAATTCTTCACAAACCCTAAATCAAACATAGAAATAGCAATTGCTTTGAACCAAAAACAAGGTGTGTCTATTATCTGTCTATAGAGCCTGTATTATTAACATACAATTTCATTGTTATTTCCATTCTTTCTGTTTACTATTCAAAGCCATTTACAGAGATGACTCTGCATTAATCTAAAAAAAATCTCTTTTTTTAAAATACTTGGAAATATCTGATCAGTACAAATATATCATTGAGAAGAATCTGCATGAAACATGATTATTTTCAACTTTAAATATTCAATCCTTGCTTCCAACTCAGCTTTTTCTTCTATATTAAACTTGGAACATTTTTCAAACTCTTACATTTTTGGAGAAATACACAATGCCTTTCCCTGAATCTAATATTCCTATGTATATATTCTGTGAAGTTATACATGAAGTTGCTTGTAATCTCCAGTCTCCTCAAGTGTAAAATGTTGAATTAAGTCATTCCAAAAACACCTTATTTTTATTTATTTATTTATTTATTTATTTTTTGAGACTAGGTCTTTCTACATTGCCCAGGGTAGTCTTAATTCCATGGACTCAAGTGACTCCCAGCCTCAGCCTCCCAGGTAGCTGGGATGACAGGTGCCCATCACTGTGCCTGGCTGCTTTTTCGAGACCAGGTCTCACTATGTTGCCTGGGGTAGCCTTGAACCCGTGAACTCAAGTGATCCCTGACCTCTTGCCTCCCAGCGCTTGGATTACAGGCATGCGCCACCACGCCCGGCCAAAAGCACCTCCTAACTTCAAAATTCTAGAACTCTTACACACCAGTTTCATAGTGTTCTAAAGTGGCATGGCACTGAGAGATCTATTTGATTGCAAAGTCAAGTAAATAGACATGAACATAAGTACAAGAGTGGGATCTGGACTAAATTCATAGGGTTTAAGCTATAGAATGACAACCCTGGGGGAAGTGGATTGATGAAATAGTTCAGAGGCGTGGGGCCTTGTGCCTCTGGTTTCCAAGCGTGTGCCTCGGAGTGAACATAGAGTAAAGGACACTTCTCTTGCTCTGGTTTCCAAGCGTGTGCCTCGGAGTGAACATAGAGTAAAGGACACTTCTCTTGGACTCACACAAAGGCCCCTTACCAGCCAGCCAGAGGCACTGGAATCTTGTTATTTCACTCATCTAAAGAAATCAGAAAGAAAATCCTCTCCTGATCCTACTGGTTCTCAACCTCTGAACCTGAGACCCTTGGTTTCCCTCCAACCCTCCTGCCCACAGCACTGCATACACACACACTACACACACCACAGCACACACACTACAGCCACTTCTTCCTTCCTAAAAAGGGTCCTTCCAGGATCATGAGGGCCCTGTGCAATGCAAAGATATCCAGGAAGACAAGACAAACATCACATACTTTTATAGGTAGGAGTAATGAACGAGCCGGGCATGGTGGCGCATGCCTGTAAACGGCAGCCTAGGAAGCCGTGGCTGGGGCCAGGGATACCGGTTCAAGTCCCACTGGGGGCAATGTAGCGAGACCTAGTTCCAAAAAAAGTAGCTGGGCCTGGTGGCGTGTGCCTGTAATCCCAGCTACCTGGGAAGCTGAGGCTGGGGATTTCTTGAGTCTGTGGTACCCAGGGCAACATGAGCCTGCAGTTCCATGGGCAAAAATATCGAGACCTAGTCTAAAAAAAAAAAAAGAGTAATGAATAGAAACAAAGGCGATATATTGATAAATTATAGACTAGCAGACAGTGATAACGAAACTGAAGTTTCTGAGGTTAAGAAAGAGGGGGAAGGACAAGAAAAAGTCAAAATAAGCTGACAACAGAACTGGGGCAAGAACTAGGGAAGGAGAGGAGGAGGGTGGAGGAAGAAATCAGGGAAGGGATGAGCACAAGAAGATAAGACAAGGGTTCACAATAATGGGGGGGGAAGCCCTGGGAAATGCAATAATATAATATAATTATAGATATAGATATAGATATACACACATTTAGCATAAATATGTAAACAGTCAAAAATGCATTTTAAAAAACAACATAAAATAAGAGAGGGGGCCAAGAGAAGGATACATAAAGGATAGTGGCAGAAAAAAAAACAGAAAAATTAGACAAATGATATCAGATAGATAGATAAATAGATGCTAGACAAATAGGTGATAAGTAGATGATAGATAATAAATATTATA
This sequence comes from Uropsilus gracilis, assembly GCA_004024945.1. Lineage (NCBI taxonomy): Eukaryota > Metazoa > Chordata > Mammalia > Eulipotyphla > Talpidae > Uropsilus > Uropsilus gracilis. Next base: position 1,276 of record PVHY01014729.1, on the reverse strand, counting down.
GAGAAGAATACAGAAAAAGACAGATATAAAAGGAAAAACTCTGAATTTTGATCACAGCTGCCCATGATTTTTTTATTGGAAAGTACTATAAATAGATCAATGTCCTTCCGGGACTCTTTTTTCTTGTTTTCTTTGGCCTAGATGGTTGTCTTCTCAGTTTCCTTGGTTGGTTCCTCCTCTTCTTGACTTACCTCTTCTATGTCTGCCATCAACCTGGGAGGACCTGAGTAGTATCACAGGCTAATACCTTACCCTCAGAGACTCTAAAAAATACGTATTTAGCTTGAAACTCAGCCCTGAATGCTGGATTTGTATATTCAACTCCTCGATTTCTGCTCCAGATGCTATTGACACCAAACACCTGACATGATTGAGACTGAAATCCTGACAACACCCCTCACCTGCTCACTTAGAACTTTCCTCATCTCAGGAAATGACAAGTTCATCCTCCCAGGGACTGAGGCCAAATCACTGATGTTTTCCTGCACTTCTCTCTTTCACCCATACATCACAGCCCATCATCAACCATCTTGTCAGTTTGTCCTTCAAAATGGACCCCAAATGCAAACTCTGACCACTTCCCAGCATCCTACTTTCGGTCAGTCTCATCAAAGCTGTGGGTGTTCTCAGCTGGGCAGGCAGAAGAGTTGATTTCATTCTGTCCCTGTCAGGGCAAGGGAAAGGTCACTTAGGGGCAGGGCCATCTGAGAATAACCTGAAGGGAGTATCCTGGAGGTTAGGATGCTCACTGGGAGTGGTGGTGGCGGCAGCCTTGATGAGAGACTCTCCTTGAGCTTCCCAGACTTATGTGTGACTCAGACACATACCACACAGAGACACAGACACAGAGGCAATGAGACACAAGCTCACAGCTAGACTCACGCACTGATAGGCACTCAGGTGCACGCAAGGACACACATGTGCTTACAGATACCCAGTCACTCTCTGTCCTCATCTGCACTCACCTCATCTGCTGCGGCCACATGACCTCTCCAGTGTTACTCAAGCAGGTCCTGTGTTCCCTTCTTTGGGGAGCCTCTGCAAGGCTAACCTTCCTCATTCAAGAGTCTTCTCAGGGAGACGCTTTGAAAAGAAACCATAGTCACCTAAGTAAAATTAATCACACACACACACACACACACACACACACACACACACCTTTTTCTCCTTAGCATACATCACCTGACATACTAAGAATTTTCCTCCCTCCCTCCCTCTCTTCCTTCCTTCCTTCCTTCCTTCCTTCCTTCCTTCCTTCCTTCCTTCCTTCCTTCCT
>PVHY01014728.1:0-37741 GCA_004024945.1 Uropsilus gracilis | reverse complement strand
AGAAAGAAAGAAAGAAAGAAAGAAAGAAAGAAAGAAAGAAAGAAAGAAAGAAAGAAAGAAAGAAAGAAAGAAAGAAAGAAAGAAAGAAAGAAAGGAGAAAGAAAGAAAGAAGACAGATAAGACAAGCCTTGAGGGCAATTGAGTAAGGAGCAGTGTTGGCATAGACAATGAAAGGAATAGGTATATCTGCAGATGCAGCAGAAAGAGGATGTTATCAGGGTCTTTGCCTCTAATGGACAGCAGCCCAAACGTCAGGACTCTGGAACTTGGCCAGCCTGAAGTAAAGGAAAAGTTACAAAAAACCAAGTATAGAATTCATGTACCTCTGATGAGAGGATAACTTTCTGGAAAACTTGAACTGTATGTTGAAGAAACTTGTATTATGTGTTTGCTGGAAAACTTGGAACCCGGAAAACTTGGAATTTGCATAAGCTGGAAAAGCTGGATTTGTGTATTCTGGGAACTTGGAAAGCTTGCAATTTGTGTACCTTTGACTAAGGGAGAAACTTGCTAGTAACTTTGTTTTTTTTTTTTTTTTCTTTTTTTTTTCTTTATTTATATATAAATTTCACAACTTTGTAATCTCAAGGGTTTGCCTCCCCCCCTCCCTCCCCCTTGCTAGTAACTTTGGACTATGTATGTCTCCCAGAAATGGGGAGTTGAATTTGCTGGAAACTGGAAGCTGTTCCTCCCAGAGATTGAAAAAGATGCGACACCATCTTTGGAAACATGTTTCTTTGTTTGAGACTGGGTGGGAAGATGCCATTTTGAAACTGGTCTTGGAAACAAGATCCTTGTGTTTTAGGACTTTAGAGACTGGACAATAACTGGGGTAAGATAAGAGGCCACTCATGGTTTCAATGACTCCTGCTGCTTTCCTTGCTTGTAAATAAATCTTGTTTTTGTATTTTCTGAAAGCTGATTTGTGTTGCAACTGTTTTCACAGGTGGAAGAACCCTGGAAGTGACCAGTTTAAGTATCTCGCCTTGCTTTTGGTGCTTCGTTGCACATGGTTTCAGTTCTTCTCTTCCTTGCTTGGTATGCTTTCAACAGGAATAAAGACATATATCTACCGGTATGTTCATTTGATGGAACACTAGAGTAGAAAAATTTAGGATGGAAGGTCTCACAATAAACAATAGAGATGGAATAAGGATGATTAATGAAACTTAGACTAAACCTGATTGTTTCAGGGAATCTGAGGTGGGGTCAGAAAAGATTGTGGACCAGGGGTGGAGGCAGAGATCTTACTGATTTTAGAAGACCAACCCAATTGGACCCAAGGTGAGAATTTCCACAATAATTCCATCAAAGAATCCCTTGCTCTTGCAAAAGGGAGCTCATGTCCTTTAAGATGGCCTGCCTGTGTCTATGCAGGCATGTCTTTTCCCTTGGTCTCCTTTTCCCATTAAACTTGTCCTGTCCTGATGAATGGGAGCATCTGCTGAATTCTTTCTTAGAGGAACCCAAGAACCCCATGCACTGAACCCCATCATCAGAACTCTATCAATTGCAGCTTTATTCCTCATAGGAAAAATTGGAAACAATCTAAATGTCTATCAATAAGTAAGTTTATCAACAGTCTAAATGTCTATGAACAAAATTTGTCCTGGTCATTCATTGGAATACTATTTAGCAAATAAAAAGGAGGCCAACAGCTTGAATGGATCTTTTTTTTTTTTTTTTTTTTTTTTTTTTTTTTTTTTTTTTTTTTTTTTTTTTTTTTTTTTTTTTTTTTTTTTGAGACTAGATCTCATATTTTTGTCCGTGGAACCTCAAGCTCACGTTACTGGGGGTACCATAGACTCAAGCAATCCCCAGCCTCATCTTCCCAGGGAACTGGGATTACAAGCACACACCACCATGCCCAGCTATTTTTTTGGAACTAGGTCTCCCTATGTTGCTCCGGGCAGGACTTCAATTGCAATCCCCAATCCCAGCAGTGCTCCGTAGCCTGGTGCTTACAGGTACATGCTACCGTGCCCAGCTTTAGCTTGAATGTATCTTAAAGCATCATATTGCTTGAAAGACGCTGCACATTCAAGACTTAATACCTAGCCGGGCACAATGGCTCATGCCTGTAAGCTTCAGCCTGTGAAGTGACTGGGGCTAGGAATCGCAGTTCGAGTCCTGCTTGGGGCAACACAGTGAGACCTAGGCCCCCCAAAAATAGCTGGGCGTGGTGGCGTACACCTGTAATCCCAGCTGCCTGGGAAACTGAGGCTGGGGGTTGCTTAAGTCCATGGTACTCCAGGCAACGTGAACCTGCTGTTCCATAGGCAAAAATAGCGAGATCTAGTCTCAAAAAAAAAAAAAAAAAAAAAAAAAAAAAAAAAAAAAAGACTTAATACCTGTCAAAAGTTCATTGACTATATACTTAAACTTTGTACATTTTACTGCAGGTAATGCTACCTCAATTTTGAAGAATTCAAAAATTTGGGAAAAGTCAAAAACCACCCTAATACTTCTACCCCCTTCCATATCTAGATTAATATTTTAGCATAGTTGTAAGAGAACTTTTTATTTAATATGCTTAGCAATAATAGCATAACCATATTTATAGTCATATTTTATCCCATTTTCAGTTAAAATTGTATGTATTTCCCATGTTAGAATATGGATTTTGAAAAACCCACCATTTTTGATGGCTCCTCTTCTCTTGAGTGGTTTACCAGGGTTCACCTTACTCCTGTTTTGCCTGTGACTGTGTCTTAATGAATACGTTTCTAGCTTGAGTCACTGAATTATTGCCTTGTGACAATTCCCAGAAATAGAATAAATAGGTCAGAGAATGAACACTTTAATGGGTCTTGATACATTTGTAGTTTAACCATTAGTTTTAGCGCCTCTGCATGATTCAAGCACATATGTCCAGAACTGAAACAACTCTTGTCAGTCTAAGTCTCAGTTCAAGTGGGTCTATTAGCCACGAATTGGAGCTCACTGCTGGCTCCCCAAATTTCTAATTTGCTTTGCTGTCTGGGTGGAGTCAAAGGGACACATCCATCAGGAAGTGAATTATTCATTGGCATGTGTGGGGATAGCACAAATGCTCTCACAATTGCTGTCAATCTCATTTTAATTTGTGTAATTAAAAAAAGATACATGTCAGAACTGTTGGATTAGCATTCACAGGTCCCCACTGCCTCAGAACAGGAGGCTCAGCATCTTCATGTTCCCTTTGACTCATCTCTTATTAAAGCGTCTGAACTCCGCTCATGGGCCCATTCCAGGGAAAGCTAATGCCCTTGAACCCAACTTTTTCCTAAGGAGGGAAGGTTCTCAGGATCAGTTTTCCCACTTCTTCGGTCTCCTTGCTCAGCATCAGCTACGGAGACACCTATAGCCAAAGCCAGGAAGAGAAGGGGCTGACTGACCTGCTGTTGCTCTGTATCAAACACTTTACCTAGATTTCCTCATTTAATTATTACAAGCACCCCTTGAAGTGGATGTTGTTATTCATATTGCACCAAAGAGTAGCTGAGGGTCAGAGAGTCAGGTAAACTGCTTATTGTAGAAATGGTTGTTAAAATGGTTGTTCAAATGCTTGTAGTCTGGAGATAAAATAACAAGTCAAATCTTGTGCGTATTCCCCACTATAACAGCCACTCCCTGAAAAGGCCCGAGGCTCTGTGCAGTAGATAAGATGCCATAACTTCCAACCAATCTGCATTAGGGAGAATAACTACTGCAAATGCCAGTGCTGTGTTGGTGGGTGGGTGTTTGTGAACAAAATATTCCTGGGGCAGGCTGAGTCCCGTAGGCCATGCCTTCACTAGTCCCTCTTGGTGTTACTCTTCTGATCAAAATGGCTGGGTTTCTGCTAAGTTACTTTAAAAGGAAGAGAAAACAGCTAACTCTCCATGCAGCCATAATTTAATTTCCTCCTTAGAGCCATCCCTCCTCAGAGAAGTAATTCTTTTCAACAGGAAGTATAGAATGGTGGAAGATCTCAGGAAGGTTCAGGTCCAACTCAGAAGCAGAGAAGGGGCATCACTGACTTTAGTGGAGCTCCAGGTCTGGATTTTGGGTATTTCTTCCACCTTGTATTTTTCCAAGAGGAGGATTAAGTGATCTTTTTGGACACATTAGTTCTTTTGGGGAGGGTTTAAAGTGACACCAAGTATCTTTTCCTGCTAACACATGCCTCCTCATTTGAGATGGTAGAGTTTTCCTCATCCTTTTTATGTGGAGGGGCACACCTGAGGGGGCAGTATCAGGAAGGGTGGCTACTGCCTGGAGGGACAGACCCAAGACTCTGGTTGATAGAAGCTTAAAGTAGAAAAATTTAGAAGTTCTCACAAGGACAAACATCAGAACTGGGGGAAAGATAACAATTGAATTTTAGACTAAAGCTGGCCATGGAAGTTTCCAGGAATATAAGGTAGAATCAGAAAAAATCAGCTAGAGGTGATGATAGGGGTGATGTGGTGACATTGGGAGTCCATGGCCTCACCTTTGTAGGACTGTGCCATTGTGCCCTGGTGGGAGGAGACTCAGAGAAGGGAAACCAAGGTTTCTCATGAAAGGGACAGAGAGAGGGTATTTTGGAAGTGTTGCAGCTAGAGAGGAGAAGGAGAAAACTGGAGAAAGGAGAAAGTGAGAGTAGCAAGGAGGCTAAGGGCCCCGTAGCTGCAGCTGCCATGGGCAACAGCAGGACCTGGATGGAAGTCGTACTGTGGGCTTCCATCTCAATCCATGGCTGATGAGGAGCCTGGGAAAACATGCTGGAGAAACTTGTGAACTGTGTAAGCTGATTTGGATTTTTGGTACTTGGAAATTTGCTTTAACTTAGAAATTGCAAGGCTTGGGAATTCCTGGAGACCTGAAGAGAACGTGGAATGCTGCTGTTCTCATGATATGTTTGAAGTGGTTGCTTCTGCTGTTTTGAGTGAGTCTTGGTGGTTTGGGTCTGCTTCAGGGTTGAAGCAGAAAGAATTCTGGGGCTGTGCCTTTTGGAGGAGGATTGATGATGCCATCTTGGTTTCTTTGATTTGAATCTCCCAGTGTTGACTTGAAGGTGGGACAGATGCTATTTTTTTGGACACATGTGACTGAAGGACGCATGTGCAGCTTTTTGGACTTAAGAGACTGCACTATGTGGTAAGATAACCAAAGGGGTCCCTTGTATCCTTAGTGACCCTTGCCTATTTTGTCTTTTTATTGAATAAATTTTATTTTTGCCTCCTTTTAAAGTAGTGTGGTCTTGCTACTGTATGTGCAGGCTGGGGGTGAACCTGATAAGTGACTGTATTTAAAGGGCCAACTGTTTCTGCTTATAAGTTTAGTTAAGTTCTCTGCTTTGCTTGTTTTGTTACCTGATTTCAAGGTGGGGTGGGGGGCAGAAGATTATTGATCTTAGAAGATCAACCCAACCTGACACCAAGGTGATCATTTCCACAATAACTTCATCAAAGGCCAGGCACGGTGGCTCGTGCTTGTAAGCTTCAGCCTATGAAGCGGCCGGGGCTAGGGATCGCAGTTCGAGTCCCGCCTGGGGCCCGTAGTGAGACCTAGTTCCAAAAAAATAGCTGGGCGTGGTGGCGCGCGCCTGTCATCCCAGCTACTTGGGAAGCTGAGGCTGGGGATTGCTTGAGTCTGTGGTACCCTGGGCAACGAGAGCCTGCGGTTCCACAGGCAAAAATAGCAAGACCGAGTCTCAAAAAAAAAACAAAAAAACAAAACACTTCATCAGAGGACATTATAAAAGAAGACCCCTTGCTCTGGCAAAAGGCAGAGGGCAGTGCCATCCTTATTGTGCCGTTGACTTTCAGAACACTATTTGGAAACTGACAGATCTACCAGCAGAAACATTGCAAGTACTACCTTAGCCTTAGAGTAAGTGGTTTTGTGTGCAAAATCCAGGGTTAAACACTGAGATTAAGGGATTCATCTTTGTAACTCTCCCCTCTCTCTCCTTTCCTCTCTAAATATAAAAAAGAAGTTTGACCTAACATTTTGAGTTTATAATCATGTCTGTGGAGAGAGCAACAGGGAGAGTCAAACCAGAAAGAGGAAGACAGAGTGAGAGAGATGGTGCTTTTCACCAGTAATGTTCAGACATTCATCCAAGGATCATAAACCACTGAAAAACTTCTTTGGAATTGTCCAGTCTTAAATAATGTTTTGGATAGTATTAATGTAGACTTAGTGTTTAATTGATTAATAGTCATGACATAAACAACGGCATTTTGGAGTCAGTAGATCTGATCTGATCTGATCTGCAGCTGAGACCATTTGGAATGGTTGAAACTTTCGGCAAAATGGGGATAATACCATCCTTATGATTTGCTTCTGTTAACTGGGCAAGATAAAGTATGTGAAAGTACTCAGGGTCACATTTGATTGGATGCTCAGTTCACTGATTCTCCACATGCTGGTTTTGTTCTAAAGTCTATACCACATACTTTGGTAATTGTCATAGTCTTTATTTTTATTTTTATTTTATTTTATTTTTTTTTTGAGACTAGGTCTTGCTATTTTTGCCTGTGGAACCGCAGGCTCTTGTTGCCCAGGGTACCACAGACTCAAGCAATCCCCAGCCTCAGCTTCCCAGGTAGCTGGGAAGACAGGCGCGTGCCACCACGCCCAGCTATTTTTTTGGAACTAGGTCTCACTACGTGCCCCAGGCGGGACTCGAACCGCGATCCCTAAACCCCGGCCGCTTCATAGGCTGAAGCTTACAAGCACGAGCCACCGTGCCCGGCCTTTTTATTTTATTTTGATAAAAAATTTTAAATGTTTTGGGCTGGGCACAGTGGCGCATGCTTGTAAGCGGCAGCCTAGGAAGCTGCAGCCGGGGCCAGGAATTGAGGTTCAAGTCCCTCCGGTGCCACATAGCAAGACCTAATCCCCAGAAAATAGCTGGGCGTGGTGGTGTATGCCTGTAATCCCAGCTACCTGGGAAGCTGAGGCTGGGGATTGCTTGAGTCTGTGGTACCTGGGCAATGAGACCCTGCGGTTCCACGGGCAAAAATAGCGAGACCTAGTCTCAAAAAAAACCAAAACCAAAACCTAAAACCCAACCAACCAACCAAACAAAAAAAACCCCAAAAAACCAGACCATGCTGCTCAGATTCTCAGGAGTAACTGAGACAGGTAGTCAGGCTAAGTATGTCCGGAACCTCTTGGAGGGCGAATGCGTGGTGCAGTTCTCCAGGATCCTTTCTGATGTCTGCCATGTGTTGTTGGTTCTGTGTTTTAATAGTCTTTAATAGTGTCTGGAACAGACCATAGATTTTATGCTTTAAACCAGCATTTCAATAAGGCCTAAGTGGACAGTGCAGGAGGGTAGGAGGTTAAGTGTATTTGTAAATGTAGGCAAAATATGTTGTTCCTGTGAACCTGTTTATTTTGTGTATTCACTCCATGAATGAAAAAGTTTCCCCATTTATTGAATCAGTCCAGAGAAATAGATAAACCTAGTCCCACTCTAGTCCCACTGACAGAGAAACTGAGACAATTAGATCAGGTGACGTGCCCTAGTGACTCTGCTAGTATGTGGCAGAGCTAGGGCTCTCGGTCAGTTCTTCATGTCTCCAAAACCCCCATTTTACAGGTGTATGGACACATAGTTTGAATACAAGAAAACAGCAGAGACAATTATTACTGTTTATTATAAGACATGGCATTTCTGGGTAGTCAGATGATGTCCTTCCATACACGTGGTCTATACGTATAATACCTGGCCTGACAGGCCTCACACACCTTTGGGGTCTAAGTTAGAACAGAGGTTCTATGTGTGAAGGAAGACTCAACTTCGTATCACCCAACTGTCACCACTGTGAATGTTTTTATTTCTCACACGTTTTTATCTCTCAAAGCTTTGCTTTGTTTGGTGGAAAGGTAATTTGATGATTTATTGCTCAGGAGGACATGAGGTAATACTGATGCTGAAATCTTAAAAAGTTCTTCTTTCTTGATTCACTGCTGGTTTTTTTGGTACCATTTCTAAATGGTAATTGAAAATCTTGAGTGTTTTCTTTTGTTCCTGGGTGTATGTGTCCTCACCAAAACACTGACCCTCAACCGCCCCAAGTTCATCTTCTGGCCTATATCCCTGGAGGTTGTGTCTCCTCACCATGTCAGCAGGATGTGGTTATCTGCCTTCGAGGACATACCCTTTCCTTGGCTTCTGTGAAGACGTAACGACTGGACTTCCTGCCTGCTCAGCAGTCAGGTCTCTGGACATTTCCTAGGATTTTTCCATTTTGTAAACCATGGAAGCACACAGTTCAGAAAAATTCCATTTCAAACAAATTGAAATATTTAAATGGAAGATTTGGAGCCCAGTTCTGTTATTTTCTGCTGTGGACTCTGGGCCACTAGGGTCAGAGAAGGGTCTCAAGATGTCAGGGTGAAAAGTTGCTCTAAATCCTTTAGCTTTTAGGGAGATCATCCCTGATCCCAAATGGCCATTTCCAACTCCCTGGAATTCTGGAATGAGAGACTCGCCTCCAGTTTGGCTACATTCCCTTAGAATTCACCTGCTAAACTGCCATCAATGGGGCTTACTTCAAGGCCAGTGTGGCAAAGGTTGAGGATAAACACACTGTACAGGTGGATGCTGAAGAAAAAGAAGATGTGAAAAGTTGTGCTGAGTTTTTGATTTACTCACAGCAGAATGAGGAGCACTAGGAAACATCGGAGAAGGTGAAGAACATATTTCTACTTGATCAAATGATCATCAAGGACTTGAATGAAATCCTTCCAGCAACCAAGTCAGACAAGAACTATCTTTTTTGGCCACCTGAGCCAATTTAAACTTGAATTCAAAAGAAAGATTTTGTAAATTTCAAATATTAAAAATAATGGTACAGGCCAGGCACAGTGGCTCGTGCCTGTAAGCCTCAGCCTATGGAGCGGCCAGGGCTAGGGATCATGGTTTGAATCCCGCCTGGGGCCAGTAGTGAGACCTAGTTCCAAAAAAATAGCTGGGTGTGGTGGCGCACATCTGTAATCCCAGCTACCTGGAAAGCTGAGGCTGGGGGTTGCTTGAGTCTGTGGTACCCCAGGCAATGAGAGCCTGCGGTTCCACGGGCAAAAATAGCGAGACCTAGTCTCAAAATAATAATAATAATAATAATAATAATAATAATAATAATAATAATAATTGTACAAAAATTAAAAAGATTTAGCTTTAAATAGATTTCAAATACCTTGAAAAAAAATAGATATAGAATATCTTGTTCCAAAAGAAAGGAAATTCATTCATGAGAAAGAAACCATCTGGACTTGTGTACCAGGGGGCTTTGGAGACCTGAGTTAGACTCCTATTGCAGGCTAAGATCTATTGATAGGTCCCTTTACCTCTGCATTATTCCTCCATCTTCAAAATGGGATAATAAAATGATCTCAGAGGGATGTTGCAGGGATGAGTTGAGATAGTGAATGAAATTCCTACATTATCAGGCCCCAGCACTGTTCAAAAGACAGTCTCTTATAATCAGAGCAAGTAATTCAGAAGATGAGACTAGGCGTTTGTTCTTGCTAGGAAATACTTAGGTCTAAGTGTACGAAATGGCAATCATTCATTATTTAGCTCTCCCTGGAGCCTGTCCTGGTCCAGCTGGGTGAGTCTTTCACTTGTTCTGCAGAAAGGACATGGAAGAGTTAAACAGGAATACAGTTCTTTTTGTGTGTGCTGTTTTGGAGTTTTTCCTCCCCTTAACTTCAAAGTGGTCTGCAGTCCATTTTGCCAGTTTATACATATTGTTGTACTCAAAGAAAGGCTGGAAGAGCTGAGCTGGCTGCCTGATTAACTGTGACTCCCTTGCAGGCTGGCTTAAGAGACCAGATGAATTCTACCCCTTTAGGTTTTAATGATAAGAGGGGGAGGGGGAGAAGTCCCCTCCCTTTTTGAATGAGACTTTGTGGAGGCCTCACTAATAAATCATTTGTTCCCTCTAAATGCACTCTCACATCCACACAGGCACAGACTCAGATGGGCCCCACTTGAAATTTCTCATCAAGGCCAAATAGATCCCAGTCCGGATGGCTGAACTGCTTTCTAGCCTCCTCTTTGTGAGGCTCAGCTTGTGACCAGCCCTGGGGACCTGTGGGTGCACAAAGCCTGGGCCAGGCAGAAACAGCCAGGGACTCACCCCATCTCTACCCATTCCACCCACCCCACCCCGTCTCCTGCTCCTTCCCTTTCTACTCTGATTTCATGAGAAGAGAAAACCAGTAACTCAAGACCTTGAAGCTGGAGCAGCTTGCTCACTGTTGCCCAATTCTCATGTTGCCTTAGATCCACCCTGAAGCCTGCTCACTCCCAGGGAGGGTCGCCTCATGGGACTGGCAGTTCAGTGGGTTTACCAGTGCTGAAGGAAACTGTGCAGCCTCTAGATAAAAGGAGCTGCAGAAAGGATCTTTACTGGAGGGCTGGTGATTGCACTCTGCTGCCTGAATCAAATTCTGCTCTTCCTCCTTCTGCCACCAGCCCCTGGGAAGAGCTGTTGGTGCCATGTGGCCACGTCTGGGGCAGCTCCCTGGGCCTTCCTCGCTGGCCCATCCATCCTTTGGAGCAGGCTGGGCCCTCCTGTCCTTACAGGTGTGCAGCAGGGATAACCGATGATTAATGCCATCCTCCGGCTTGGCCTCTGGGACCAGATATCTGGATAGCTCCTTCTCCTTTCTTCCTTTCTTTTCCTGAGTGTGTGACAGTGTTTACATTAGTTGATGTTTTAAGTTGATGAATGACACTTGTTCTGGGTGCTCCTTTCCATACAAGTTGTAATTAAATTTTGCAAGAGGCTTCTGTTCGTGTGGATCTGGGTCTGACATCCTCATCCTACCTCTCAATAGTTGCTATGTGTTCAGAGTTTACCCTGGTTTTTCTTACTCTCCTTACTACCAAGCCCCAGTACTGATGGATTACAGGAGGCCCCCATTACTGGAGCCATTACCTCTGGGTTTTATGGTCATGATGGAGAAGGCCACATCCTGCTCCTGATGAAATCCATTAGACTGAGAAAGAAACAAGCTCCCAGAGAGATGAACTCCTTGTGGAGGTGAGGTGCGCTGTGTTCTGGGTAACTGCTCTAAGGAGATGCTGCCAGGCTGCTAGGAATATTTCAAGCTCCAAGGGTTGACGTGGAAGCTGTTTTCTTTCTCATTCATTCATTCATTCGTTCGTTCGTTCGTTCGTTCGTTCGTTCGTTCGTTCGTTCTTTCGTTCGTTCGTTCTTTCGTTCGTTCGTTCTTTCGTTCTTTCGTTCGTTCGTTCGTTTGTTTGTTCGTTCGTTCGTTTGTTTGTTTACTTATTTATTTAATTTTTAAGAACTTCAGTAGTGAAAGGAGCTACTTAAATCTGTTTCCACTGAGAGAAGCCTGTATGGCCAAGAACAATGGATTACTGGTTCAGGTTGCACTAGACCAATATATGTGACTATGTGTCTGCAAAGTTAAGATAAAATTAGAGCAAGTACTACTGGTTCAATTTCTGCTGGATTGGCAGTTAGGATCAAGAAGTAAACTGAATGTGCTTTAAAGATGGAAAAATTAGCTGTCTTCTCCACCTGCTTTCATTTTGGTTTGCTTAATTCTCTTTTAGCAGACTCAGAAGGAAGATACTCTAAATTGGAAAAGACAAAACATGTCTCATTCTTAAGAAAACGTTAAGAGAAAGTTTAGACTTAATCAGATACAAAGATGATGACCTTGAGTAATCATTCTGGTTTCAAAATGACCCCATGAAGACTCCTATACCCAGATGTAGCACGTTGGTGGGGATGTAAGTTGGTAAAGCCATGCTGAAAACCAGAATGGTGACACCTCAGAAAACTAAAACTAGAAATTCCATATATTTCAATTATCCCACTTCTGGGGAAGAATATGAAAATAATCATTTGGAAGGATGACTCCATTTCATTGCAACATGTTCACAATAGCCGAGGGCGCGAACAACCTAAGGGGCAGGTGACTGATGACCACTTAAAGATGGGATATAAAGGAATGGTGGAATATGCCTCATTAGTCTAGCTAAAGAAAGATGAAATCCTGCTGTCCGCAACAACATGGACAGATGTAGAGAGGGTTGTATTAAGTTAAATAAGTTAGATGGAAAAAGATACACGCCATGTTATTTCACTCATATATGATCATAAAGACACAAAACAAATGAACTAAATAAAACTTTTAGGACCGGACACGTTGGCTCGTGCTTGTAAGCTTCAGCCTATGAAGTAGCCGGGGCTAGGGATCGCGGTTCGAGTCCTGCCTGGGACCCGTACCGAGACCTAGTTCCAAAAAAAATAGCTGGGCGTGGTGGCGTGCGCCTGTCATCCCAGCTACCTGGGAAGCTGAGGCTGGGGATTGCTTGAGTCTGTGGTACCCCAGGCAACGAGAGCCTGTGGTTCCACAGGCAAAAATAGCAAGACCTAGTCTCAAAAAAAAAAAAAAAAAAAGATAAAACTTTTAGACTATAAGAGCACATTTATGGTTACTAGAAAAGAAGGAATGTGGGTAAAACAGATAAAAAGAATCAATTGTATGGTGGTGGGTAGAAGTAGACTTTTTAGGGTGAGCATAGTGTACTATATACAGATGTTGATAGAGACACCTATACATACTGCTCCATCAGTGTTCCTTAGAGAAAGAGACCACATAGAGTGTTTTAAGAGTCCCAAGGAGGCTCTTGTCCTCTTTGCCCTGACTTTGCTTTAGAGCCTCTTGGAGAAAGAAGAGGCAAACTGGTGCTATGGAGAAAGGCCAGAAAGAACATCAAGTCATGTTCCCTTCTTTGTCACTAATGAGTGCTGGGCCAGGGGACAAGTCATAGCTCAGACTAGGTGCCATCTTTACAAATGAAGGGAGTTGAGTGAATAATCTCTAAATGTTCCTTAGAGCATAGTCTTCAGAGCTGAATGATCACCACTGGCAGGTAAGTGTAACCAAACAATAAGGGAATGATGCAGATGATGCTTTTGAGATGGTGCTCCAGTGAGCATGTGTCACTCTGAATGGAGTGGGTCAGGCAGGACAGGGGTGGTGGAGCTGGGCAGGGAATCCAGAAGAGTCAGGGCAGGTGTGTGTGGAGAATGGGGCAGGTCAAGTGGGCAGTGAGAGGGAAGTTAGGAGAGTTTGAATTTGGGCTAAAGGGGAGTCTTGAATGCTGGCCTAGTGAGTTATAACTTGAGCTTGTGGACTCAAGGAGGTGTGAAGTAAGCTGCTGGGCCAATGGAAAAGACCAGACTTCATTTTCCTTGTAAATACTGGCCTGGCAGGGATGTTAGAGGTTTCAGCTTCTCATACCTTGTTTGCTCCTGAATCTGCCTTCTCCTGCTTGTTGACTGTGCATCAATCAATGACAGAGGACTGAGTGAGAAGACAGAGCAAGAAGACAAGTCATGACCTATGGGAGAGTGATAATGGCATTAAAGTGTTTTTATTGTGGTTTTATATATATATATATGTGGTTTTATATATATATATATATATATATATATATATATATATACCTGAGATATATATTAACCTGAGATATTACATTCTAAGTTACATATATATATTAAAATCTGTTATATTACATTAACATTCTATGTTATATATATAAAATATTAAATTCTATGTTATATATATATAAAACATAGAATTTAATAGCTCAGGTTTACAGTTTGGTACACCTGATTTGGCATCAAACACATTTACAGTGTCATACAACCATTTCTGCTCTCCATTTTTGAGCTATTTCATCATTCCTAACAGAGACTCTGCATTTATTAAGCTCATAACTTCCCATTCTTCACTCCTGCCCCTCTGTAACCACTACTCTATTTTCTGGACCTATAAATATGCCTACTTTTTGTAACTTCATCTAAGTGGAATCTTGTAATACGAGTCTTTCGTGCCTAACTAACTTAGCATACTGACATTGAGGTTCTACCATGGTGTGATGTTAGTCAGAAATTTATTTAAGACAGAAGAATATTCCATCCCATGTGTGTACCAACTTTGTTTATCCATTCATCTGTTGATGGACCCTTGAGCTATTTCTAGATTTTAGCTGTTATGAATGACAATTGCATTTTATTTATTCTCTCTTACTGAAATAAATATTCTCTCTTACTGAAATGTAATTCAAAGGTAACATCTTCTCTGGTGACCATCTCCAGACCACACTACCACCAGAGTATCCTGTGTACCCGGTGCCCTCTCCCCACCAGAGGGGGCACACTTAGCCCCTCAACAAGTCCACAACATTCCCTACCCACTTTGATTTCATCTTCACCCCCACAATTAGACTTGAAATTTGACCATGGAATGTCTTATTCTTACTTAGGTGCCTGTGCATTAAAAAGGAAGTGTCTGCAGAGACCTTGGGGCAGCTGAGACCACAACTGGATGACTTAGAGTATAGGGTCTGAGGTGGGTGTGTGGAAATAGAACGGCTTTTCTGACTGACTTACCATTCACACTATGGTCTTTAGAAAAGGTCTGGGAAGAAGGAAGGACGCTGTGATGAAGGCACAGAAACTCTGCCTATCATACCTGCCCCTCAGTTTCTGATCTGCTTCCTCTTTTAGCCCCCATACAATCTGCTTGTAAGAGTACTTCCTTAAGGAAACAGTAACCTTAAACCAAGTTTTTATTGCTCCTAGAAAATTTGCATCTGTTGGATGGGAATAAATGTAGATATTGTTCATTGTGAAGTGGATCCAGCATTTGCCCTCAGGAAGGAAAGGTATAGAAAGACTGTCCTGCCTTCCTACCTAGGATAGATCAGATCAGGGGTCCTTCCACTTGTACACTTGGGCTTGAGTAAGAAGGCACTGATCTTTTGGGGAAGACTACCTTCACAGGAGGGATAGAAGGAACTAGAAATCCAGATGATAGCAAGCTTCCTTTGCTATCTCTGCCACATTGCCAGTTTTGCTAGAGAGAACCCAGGCATGACCTTCGGGTTCTATGTAGAAACTTGCAGTTTCTAAACTTTTCTGGGATGGGACAATTAAGGACATGGCTTTCTTTTTTGAGGGCTGAATGGTGATGTGGGTGCTGGGAAGGTTCCCTTCATTTGTTTCAAAAAACTTGGCATTGATATGTACAACTGCAGGCAAGTCAGAGGCCTGTTTCTCTAAGTATAGGAAGACCTCATTTTATTATAGGAAGACCTCATTTTAGTGTGTTCCGCTTTATTGTGCTTTTCTTTTTATTACAAATTTAAGGTTTGTGGGAACCTTGTGTCTGTCAGCGACATTTTTTCAACAGCCTTTGTTCATTTCATTTCTTGGTGTCACATTTAATTAAGGTAAGTACGTTGTGGGTTTTTTTAAATACATAATATTACTGTACACTTAATAGACCACAGTGTAGGGTAAACATAACTTTTACATGCACTGGGAAACATGAGAGTTTGCATGACTTGCTTTATGGCAGTGGTTTGGACTGGACCTGTAGTGTCTTCTAGTGTGCCTACTTCTGAATGCCAACGCAGCTCCTAGTGAGGAAAGTTATCTTGGGGGTTCCCACCCTGCCCCTGGTAACACAGAGGAGGCTTGTGTTATTCCAAGAAACTTCATGAAATATATTTGATAGAAGATTTTTTTGTGCTTCAGCATGGTGGTATAGAAAGAGAAGAGCTGGCTGAGGAAGCAATCACTGTGACTGGGTTTGCTCAAGGAATTTGGAAAGGATCCTTTCTCTTTACTTGATAATGTGGACAAAGATTGTTGTGTGTCTCTCAGAATTGAGTCAGTAAGTCAACCAGCAAACATTTATTGAGTATTTCTTAGGCTTGGGGGCTAAAGAGATGAAAGAAAGATCTGTTTTCTGGGTGCATACAGTCAAATTGAGGTGAAATGATAATACAGAGCAAAAGACTGTATTTCTCCAACATGGCCACAGTAATGACTGTAAAGTAGAGTGTGTAGTAAAGTCAACGGGCCAGGAGACAATTGCCACTGAAACAACAATCTGTTACACCCACTGGTTCCAAGAGGAGGTGCATGACATACCATTAGGGGCCGCATAGGGGAATACTGGAACACCAGGGCCATCAAGAGGCCAAGGGAGTGGTGGGGAAACTATGCCAGGGACTTCATGATAGTTCCCATGGGGGAAGAACAGTGAAGCAGAATCAACAGGTTTAGGGCTGTCTCCTTTAAATAATCTCAGCAGATACTGAGGCAGAGAGGCTGTGCCTAGTTGTCTGGCACCTGGTCTTGTGACATGTTTCAGGCAGGAATAGTGGCCCAGTGTCTGAGAGACCAATAAAGATGTTAGTTCGGCCGGGCATGGTGGTGCATGCTTGTAATCGACAGCTTATGGAATCACAGCGTGGCCTGGGGATCACGGGTTCGAGTCCCACCCAGGGCAACACACTGAGACCTAGTCCCAAAAAATAGCTGGGCATGGTGGTACATGCCTGTAATCCTAGCTACCTGGGAAGCTGAGGGTGGGGACTGCTTGAGTCTGTGGTTCCATGGGCAAAAATAGCAAGACAGTCTCAAAAAAAAAAAAAATTCCTTAGGGCCGGGCACCGTGGCTTGTGCCTGTAAGCTTCAGTCTATGAAGCGGCCGGGGCTAGGGATTGCGGTTCGAGTCCTGCCTGGGGCACGTAGCGAGCCCTAGTTCCAAAAAATAGCTGGGCATGGTGGCGCGCGCCTGTAATCTCAGCTACCTGGGAAGCTGAGACTGGGGATTGCTTGAGTCTGTGGTATCCCGGGCAATGAGAGCCTGCAGTTCCACAGGCAAAAATAGAGAGACTTAGTCTCAAAAAAAAAAAAAAAAAAAGATGTTGGTTTGATTGGTTGGTTCATATTTAAAAAGTATGCTTATGAATAAATTGTTACTCTAGAAATTGGTTAAACTGGGAAGGGGCAGTTTTTCCAAGGCTTGCATGCACCCTTCTCCCCCCCACTCCAAAGAAAAGTACCAAAATACAGAAAATAAAAGACATGACTGTAACTATAAATATTACTGGTCCTGTGTGCTTTTCCTGAACAGTGTCACTACCCCGTCAACAAAGGAAGCCTATTTCCTCTTATCTTGACCTTGGACGACCTTTGTGACTGCCTTGATGAGGAACTGTGGAGGAAGTAGCACTGCATGTCTTTCAAGGCTAAGTCACTAAAGGTGAGATGACTTCCACATGAATCTTCTAATGAGGCACTTGCTCTTGTAACTCAGCCACCATGTTGCGAGGAAGTCGGGTGCTGGTAGAGGCCATACATCTGAGTTCTGATGGGAAGGCTGTGTGTCGGCTCCATTGCTAACTTTCCTCAGACACAGGGCATGGTGTGGTCTAGCCTGAACTAAAAAGAATGACCTGATCCCTGCCTTGGAAACCACTGTGCTTCATTCTTCAAGGCATGGTGATAGGCTGCCTAAGGTTTATCAAAAATGACTTCTGTTTTCTCCAAAGATGCTGATAGCACCCGTGCCTGATGAACACCTTCAGGTTGTTTTAAATTGATAACACAGAAGAGGGGAACATTCTTAGGAAGGTCATCCATAATCCTGGGGATGATTGCCCCTAGACTGCCAGACCCCTTCCTGGACCTGAGAACAAAGAAATGCTCTCCACATCTCCAGGGTCCTTGCATTCCTTTCTTTCCACATAATCCTTCCCTCACTCCCCACTCAAGGCGGCAGTTTTTTGTTTTTTAAATATTTACTGCTGTTCTCCCATGGTGGTACCACATGTTAATAAAGAATTTCCTTTGTGGAAATAATCTTGTGGTTCAAAACATGGCTTCTGAGTGCAAGCCATATGACCAGGTTGGGTCTGTGACAACGTGAGTGAATGAGCTCTTAGACCCACCCCCAGTCTTCAAACCACCCCAGGTGATGGCAACCAGAGTGGAGAAAATTGTCCTCACCATGGTTAATCCAAGTGTAGGTTTGTGATCAAAATATATGGTATCTTTAGTTTCATTCCCTAGTCTTGGAGTAATTTCTACACGGAAGTAGAAAACCAGGACACAGGATGATGCTAGGTGGGGAAGCATAGGATATTTTGAATACACCTGGCC
This sequence comes from Uropsilus gracilis, assembly GCA_004024945.1. NCBI lineage: Eukaryota > Metazoa > Chordata > Mammalia > Eulipotyphla > Talpidae > Uropsilus > Uropsilus gracilis. The sequence goes on along the minus strand of PVHY01014728.1, from coordinate 19,766 downwards.
TACGGCTAGGACTAAGGAATGGAATGGAGATAGAACATACTTCTAGAGATAACAGCCAAATCTGAGAGCTTACTATAGCTTGTGTTTTAAGCACTTTATGTGTATCTGAACTGTTTTCACTTTTGATAATTCTGACATGAAATCTGCAAGGTTTTTCTTCATACCAATGCAATTCCTTAACAATCTGGACCCAGCAGAATGTTCTATAATTCGATTCAGTTCCGATCCTAACTACCTCAAGTTAGTGAAGACCCCAGATGTCAAAGGCTGCATTCTACAACCGGCACTCCCTCCACCCGCATCTTTGCAGATGACAATTGCAAGTTGAGTTTGTGTCCCATTACTTCTAACTAACTGGTAAGTTCCCATGATGCTCTCCTCAGGTTTTATTATTTGCTAGAATGACTCAGGGACTCAGGAAAGCACTTTACTTAGTATTATCATCAGTTTATTAAAAAGGTCGCAACTCAGGAATGCTAAATAGCAGAGGCAAATAGGTAAGATTTGGGAGTGGAGGGGCACTGAGCTCCCACACCTCTCTGGGCACATGACCCCCTCCATTACTGGATATGATAATGGTTATCATCCTGGAAGCTCTCAGAACCCTATCACTTGGGATGTTTTAAGGAGTCACCATAATATAGGTGTGTTTGACTGAATCACTGGCCATAAAGAGACTGGACTTTATCTCTAATACGCTTTCTCCTCCTAGGAGATCTGGGGTGGGACTGAAAACCCCGATCCTCCAACCACAAGGTTGGTTTCGCTTAAGCTGTGTCCCCATTCTCATGCTATCTAGGGATCCTCTAAGAGACACCCTTTTGGATTACTCAGATATGGTTGAAAGGGACTTGTTAGAAAAGACAAAAGGTGCTCCTATAATTCAGGAAAGCCCTAGGGCTTTTAAAGCTTGGTTTCAGAAACCACAGGAAACACCAAAAGATGTTTCTTATCATGGTGCTTCAGCTCATTCAATCCTGACAATAATCATACTGTGCTAGTATTACTTCTACCTGGGATACAAGGAAGCTAGGTTTGGAAGGTCACACAGCTAGAGGAATTTCATCAGGTAGCCTGACTTTCAAGTGTAGCCTTTTCCTACTGAATAATGTGGGTTTATAGATTCAACGACCTCCTCTTTCTTTATCACAGAAATCACAGGTAACATTGATTCATGCGTTTTTAGCAAAGCATGTTTTCTTTCTTTCTTTTTTTTTTTTTTAAGAGACTAGGTCTCACTAATACAGCAAGATAAATATGCTGAAGGTTGTCTCCAACTTGCAAACTCAAGTGATCCCCATTTTCAGCCTCTCAAGTAACTGGGATTACAGGTGCACACCACCACGTCTGGCTACAGCAGTGCATGTTTTCTGAAAATGCCACTTTGTACTGAGCAACGATCTGGTTTGGAAGGATAAAGAGCTGGAAAGTATATATGAGAATGACAATGTTCTAACAAAAGAGACAAAGAGATGAGAGAAGTGGGGGCATTCATTTTAGTCTTTTATCTTGAAATAAAAGTTGATTCAGAGGAAGGAGTGAAAGGGTTGCGCAGGGAGAGCCTGGTCATCCATCAACCTTCTTGTCTCAAAGCTGGCATCCTGCAAGAGTAGGGACGACAAAGGATCATGAAATTGACACAACACTGCCCACAAGGCTAGTCCAGTCTGCATCAGTTGAACCCCTACTCAGTGTGTGCTTGTAGGCATACCATGAGCATGTCGGTGACTCTCACGTGTGGTTGCTATCACTACCACCACCACCATTCCATCACCATGTGCCTGGGTCACTCGGCATGACCATGACCTGAGCCTGTGAAATGAAGTGGCAGCAGATGTATGTGCGGAAGGATTTAAAACCTGGAACTTTTAAACAGTGATAAAACTTAAAGTGGAAATACCTTTCCATACAGACTATGGTTTGAGTTTTCAATTATTTCTACTAGAACCTTCCCTAAGCATGTACTTTCAGAGCTGAGAGGGAAGAAAGGAATATGGACAGTGGGTGCCAACGTGTGGCTGTATATGGGTGCAGAGGCAGTCACCCTGGCCTTTGACCAGTCCTCTGCTAATCTTGCTTTGTCCCGTCTATGTGATGATGCCCCCACTCTCACCCCCTGGACTGGCCACCGATTTCCCATCTCTGCTGATTCTCTCACTCTATCCACCCTTTGGCCCACCTGACTCTGGAAACAATTGCAAAGGATTATTGCATTCAGGTTTTTATATAATATGGAATGAAATATAGAGCACACCTTTACAGTTCGTCTAATTTTCTTCCTGTCACCAAAGCAAAGTGTTAAAAAGAGCAAGTCATTTTATAGTTGCTGCAACTGCTACTGAATTTAGATTGGGGAAATGATTTGCTCGAGCAAAGTAACAATCAGATAAATCTCATAAATTTGTTCCTTAAAAAATGTCTTTGTTAGAGAAAGAGAGACTGTAACCTTATTCATTGAAGCCAGGCCAAGGCTTTATTTGGAAGGAGTTCTGTAGTTTCTGTCTATCAATTTAAGAGCAGTGTTGAGATAATAAGAATTATGAAAATCTTTCAGCCTGCTAGTATCTGATAAAATTCTTTCCTTTTTCATGATCTCATTTAATTCTGAACCTGAGATGGATTGGGTAAGGGTTCTATTATCCCCAGTTTGTAAATAAAGAGAAGTAGAGATGAACCTACAGTTTCATGGCTAATAAGGAGCTGAGACTGTTGCCTCAATCTCCACATCTACAGAAGAACATTTGCTCTTTGAACAGCTCATTTGAATATACACTTTGAACAGAAGCAGGAAAAGTACTTGCCGTTTACCTTGTGCTCATTTTGTGCCAAGACAGCGTGGGAAGACTTACTTTTGTTATCTCATTTAATGCAAGACCTGAGAACCCCCAAACCCAAAACAAACGAAAAGAGCATTCTCCAGGGCTTGCTTTTAATAAAACTGTAACTGATCACAGTTGCTTTTGGTGTCCTGGTTCAGAGTCTGGTCAGGTCTCTTTCCAAGCTGCAGCCTGCCTGTTCCCAGGGGCCGTAAGCTCCAAGCTGGCTGTTGCATAAATGAGGGCTGGGCTGTGTATCCTGTGTACCGAGTCTTCCCAGCTTCTGCGGGGTCCCTGTTACTGCAGCCATTCATGCGCCGTGAGCCCTGGTCCTCACTGATTCAGCACCCCTTGCCCTTTCACCTATGGTTTCCCAGCTTCCCCAGGGCTGTTATCAGGACTACCCAACAAGCTTGTCCCCACTTTGATTGCTCTGTCTTGTCCCCACTGGGATGCAAGGGGTGGAGGCTCCTCTGTGTTGTAGCCCCTTGTGAGGTTGTCCAGTCTGGGCAGCTAGTTGCCCAGTATTTCTCAGAATTGGAGCTGTAAATCTCTCTCAGAACTCCCGGTTTCCCTAGGACACAGTCACCAGAGCTGATCCCTAGAGGATTAACTCCCAAACACAGTGTGCCTGGCATATACACACTGCCGAGGGAACGCCAGTGCCGCGTGGGCCTCTCTGCAGATGACCATGATTGGGTCAAGCTCAAGGGCCTGTCCCTTTGTCTGCTCTGGGTGAGTCCTCTCAACAAGATGACTGATAAAGGGAGTGTCAGTTATTTATACCCCACCCTCCCACTTCAATACTAAAATGTGAGTCACTGATAAAAAGCACTCAGTAATTGTTGATTATCAAAGTGGTGCCAGCCACTAGGCTAGGAGCTTTATGTACCTTATCTCTTTCTAATCCCTAGAACAACCCAGAGACAGCACAACTTACTGACCAAAGGGTCAGAGGTCAGCAGGAATCCAGAAGCTCAGATTGCCCAGTCTAAGTGCCTGTGTTCCAGCCCCTCATCTATTAAAGAGAGTTAGAGACACTTCATAATCTTTTCCAATGTTAAAATTCAATTGTGTTGCTTTTCTCAGGGATATTTGCAGCATAATAGAAGGCAAACTCTGGGGCCCACAGATACCAGGACTCTTAGAAATGTACACATATTTATAATTACATATATATATATATATATATATCAGTGGGTTGTTATTCTGAGGGAGATATTTAAAACTGTCAGTTAAGGTTATTTTTATTTATTATTATTTTTAAAAATTTTTAAAATTTTATTTTTGGATTTTTTGTAATACACGATTGTATACTTGCTGATCCCCATGGGAACAACCTACCACACCACATCCCCTCTGGTCACTTTACCTCCTTTCTTTTTATTGTTTGTCCATGTTTAGCCCTTAGTCTTTTTTTTTTTTTTTTCTTTTCTGGATATATTTCCTCATCTTTGGTGAGGGTGCGATTTCCCGGGACTTGGTAGAGCTGCTGTTTATCTTTCCTCTACTGCTTTTGCCTTTGTAGGCCTAGTCGAGCACTTTTGGCTTGTACGATTGTTTCTTGTTTCTTGGTGGATCTCATCTCCGCCTTTTCTGCAACATTTTGTTGCTTCTTCAGTCATGTTTCCAGTCTTTGACTTTGGGGGCATGACTTCCAGCAGGATGTTTTGGAAGAGCAGATCCTCGAAGGGACAGCCATCAGCTGCTGGTAGGTCTCCCGGTCTCCTCTGCTGGGGCTTTGCTGTGGGGCCACTGCCATTCGGCAGGTCTCTTCCCTCGGAGCAGAGAGGGTGTGCGGTGCCCTTATTGACAGCGTCTCTGTGCCAGATTCTTGTTCACAGCTCCTCAGTGACATTGCAGGCGTGGTTTGCTCTCCCAGTTCAGTGCTGGGTGGTTCTCCCCCTGTTCCCTTTGAATCCTGCCCGGGTGGTACAAATTTAATGGTCTTTCCTCCTGTACCTCACCCATTTGGTAGATGAAAAACTGTCTTGACATACTTATTCCTGGTTAGGGTTCTCAGGAGTGGAGGTAAACCCAGAGGGGTCTGTGGCGGACCCCCTCCCCCCAACCCCCCAACATGCGCTCAGATGTGCCGTGGGGCCAGCCCGGCCCGGCCGCTCCCCCGGACTGACCCCAGCTCCATCCCACCTGACCTGGAGAGACGAGTGGAGCTGGTGCGTGGGGGAAGAGGCAACCAAGCCATAGTGGCGTGGTGGCGGAGGGCGTGGGCTCCTCTGCCCACACAAGGCCCGCGTGCCGGTTGATCCGGGATAAGGTTATTTTTAAGTGTTTGCAACGAAAGCTCATCTCAGACTGACTTGGAGAATTGGTGGAGAGGGGAGTCCTTTATGGCTTATTTCCGTGGGTTTCTTCTCATGTTTACAAGTTATAAGTGTATCTCTGCCCATGGTTCACCTTTGTTCTTCATCTGCAAGATAGTCAAAGAGATAGGGACTTCTTCTATGGCAGGAAGAAAGCACTGCATTTCCTAATCAGGCAACAGTATTTTACTTTCACATTGATTTACTCACTTCTGAATTGCTCTAAGCAAAAACTAGGAGTTAATAGGTGTGGACCTGAGTTATTATACACACTTAAGCCAATCACTGTGGCAGAGTCTATAACATTATATTAATTGACATGTATCAGTCAGGGGCCTGCCTTAGAGTTGGGAGTAGGTTTAGTCCTACCAAGACTGCTTGAGGCTGGGTAGGCTCTCCAGAGGATAACCTGTGATGATCAGTCAGGTTCAGTCTCAGTTGTGGCTCAGTACGAAACAAACCGTTGTTAGTGGTTTGAAACAATGTGGATGTGTCTTACTCATGTTTGGGGCAGGTCAAAGGGAAGCAGGCGGTGTCCTCCGGGAAGCAGGGTGATAGAAGCTCTGTCTCAACACTCACTGTACAGCACGAGTGGGGAATGTTTCTGCCCTCCAATGACGCACATTGTCTTGGTGACAGCAAACTACATAGTGGTGTGGACCTTGGAAGGTACAGGAGAATGCAACCTGGAAACGGTGGAACTGTGTTAGCAGACAGCAACGATGTCTGACCCAGTGAGCCTGGATGCAGGGTGGGACATTGACAGCCACTGAAAGCGGCATTTCTGAAATAACAAAAGGAGGGTGGGAAGTGGCTGTGGTGAATGACAAAGAGCACCCACTATGCTTGCTCAAGAACATCTACTTTGGAGCATGATTGAAATTTTCTAGCTAGGTGTCTCTAGGTAAAGAATCTGAGCATCGGTTTTCTTGACTGTGAAAACAGGGATAACATATTTCTCATGCATGAAATAACGCATGCAAAATGCATGGTGTATTTGTAACTGCCGTATGTCTCTGAAGAGTTAGTTTAGTGCATCTTTGACTCCTTATCTCAACATTTAATAACAGAATGTTAGCATCAACCCTTGTCAATTCTGGAATGAGCTTTGGGGAGGCAATTGTTTACTGTCTTTGACTGCTGCCTGTCATGCTACCCGCCTATGTGATCCCCAAACATTTAAGGATGATAGAAATATTTTTATTGTGCAGATGGTCTCCTTGGGGGAAAATGCAGCCACCCCTCCTGCTTTTTACACATGTCAGAGGCTTGTCTCCCATAAATGGTGACTAGTTTTAGCCCCGACGAGTTCTGGTAACATGAGCTTTCTGAATCATACAAGTAGGCAGGTTGGCTGGGTTGTGGTGTGATGGCAAATACTCCTTCCTAAGGAGCCAGGTTCTGTTCAGAGCATGCTACCTGTGATGTGCCGAATGTGGACAAGTCGCTTAGTAAATTCAGCCTCCTTCTGCTAATTTGTAAAGTGTAGATAAAAACTCCAGCCCCATTTTCTACAGAGGATCTTTGAGAGGATAAAGGAATTAATATCCCCATTATAGATCTCCAAATATACACAGATGATGAGGCAGAATCGGTTAATTGGATATGCACGACACATGCTGGTGTACGTGGTGCATGTGTATATGTGCTTCTGTTTGACTCTGGGATGAAGACTGGGGGCTTAACCTCATGTGCACCGAGCATTCCTGCCATCACAGGTACTGCAGTCACAGAGGTTATGTGTGAAATGGGAAGGCAGGTATCCTCAAGTGAAGCCGGGACCCAATATGGATCCAATTCCTTTTATTGAGAAAGGAATGTGGGCATTGCTATCACCTGCATCTAAAAGACACAGAGACTAAGACTAGCCTGAGACCAGAGAAGGCCACTACCCCTTTTTATTGTAAAGTGATTATCTGGGCAGACTTGGTGATTATGCTAATGAGGGATCCTGAGGTAGTGACTCCCAAGGCCCAGAGGGGAAAGGGAAGTACAGATCACCAAGGGTGTGGTTGTGAATGGGGGGCCTCTGGTTGATGAGGGGAGGGGAAGCAAGGAAAACTATATAAAGAGAGAAAGAAAGCAAAAAGAAAGATTTGATTTTAGAGAGGAGCATGGAGAACGGAGTAAAAGCCAGAGCCTGAAAATTGACATCAGGCACAGAGGTTTTCCACCTCAGGAGGAGAAGGACCCAGAAGCTGAGTCCTTTGGAGCTTCCTTACCTCCCCGGCATTTGGGTTCCTGAGAATCGAGAGTGTGTGAAGGTAGAGGAGAGGTGACCCTAGTAAAGTGCGGAGCCATAGTACAACTGGGATAGACCTGCCTCAGAGAGACTTGCCTCAGACCCATCTGTATTAGATTCATCTGGTGCCAACTGAAGTGACAAAAGATCGGGAGCCAAGGACATACCCTGGTGTTTTCAACCAAAAGTACCCTAAGACTGAGGTAAACCCCACAAAGCTCTTTGAGGAGTGGAAGTGGGTCTCTATTCCATTTAAAACACTTGTGAGGGTGTGGACGCTTTTAGTTTGTTTTTGCAGTATCTATAAATAAACCTCTATGTCCATCCTAGTGGCTAAGGTTTGATCTCCGAGCATCTGCTGCGTGCAGGTGGAAAAACCCATAGTAAAGAAAAATTTAAAAGGGGGTTATCCCCCAATAACACAAGGGGATCCCAGTGACTGAATTCCTCCAGAATCCCTTCCCCAAGAAGCTGGATATATGAGGCAAAATGGGGGAGGTGGGCAAAAGTGTGGGTGTTCAACCTGTGGTGGAAAGGCAGAGAGGGAGCGTGTGACAAGGAATCTCAGGCTGAGGATCCCGAATGCATGTGACCATTAACCATGGTGACACCCCACCTGCACAAGCAGAAAACAAATGATCTTCTGGGGCCTTGAATATTATTCTTTCCACCCACATTCCCAATCCTGGGGCCAAGAGGACAATATTACAAGGACCTTTCTTTCTACCCTAAGTGGTGCCAGCCCACCTTGCGAGTGAGTGCCTTGTCTTCCTTCCTCACAGAGTGCCCCAGGGATGTCTAACCCTCCCCACCTCTGATTCAGCAGCTGTTTCCCTGGATGGTTTTGCTGGAGCAGGGCTTGGGTGAGGGCTAATTAGATAATGCCTGTGAAGCACTCGGAGTTCCTTGGAGACGGGCTTGCTCTCTATGTATTATTAATAGTGGTGAGCACAGTGTTTCCAAACAAAGGCTGGTGCCTACTTAAATACCCAGGGTGGAGGAGGGAGGCAGCCAGGAGGCCTGGAGAGCAACCCCAGCATGGAGCCTGCCCTCAGGGAAGGCCTCGGCCCCATCAAGTAAAGGAGGGGGGTTGTCTGGACTGAGACTGCTGTTACAAGATGGAAAGTGTAATTCCTCAATGGGTAGTTCTTGTGTGGATGGTGTGACCAGGGGAAAGGTTAATTCTTGTTAAACCAGTTGTGAAGGTAATGGGGGAACTGTAGAGGAGAAACTGGTTAACCTGAGTCCAGGCCAGGCTGTGCCAGCCTCTGGGAGCGTGAGCTGGCTGACATTCCCTTGGAAAAGATCGTTCTGCTTTAGCTGACCCCTTCTTTCTAGGAGAGGAGGGGAAATGACTTTCTGGAATAATTCTCCCTCTTCCTACCATAAAAGTTGGGGTGTGCCCATTGCACATTATAGTATCAGTCTCTGCAGGAATTATTTGGTGGTGCACATCTTGTGTTAGGAAACTGTGGGTGTGTGACTTTCCTCCCCTGGGCTTTGGTTTGGAGGCCTTATACCTCTGGTCATACTGACCCCTCAAGCTGCTCACATGGGTGGGTAACTAGGGCAGCTACCCCCATAAAAGTTATGCTGAAGTCTGCTAGGGACTGGCTCTCTATATCTGCTCATATTTTATCTTGTTGAAACTCTGGTCCCTGATATGACAGTGTTTGGAGATGAAGCCTTTGGCAGGTGTTAGGGCTAAGTGAGGTTGTGACAGTGGGATCCTTGTGATGGGGTCAGCACCCGTATAAGGGCTCTCTCTCTTTTCTTTTGGTCTCTTTTCAATGCAAGGATGAAATGAGTAGGCAGAGATCTGAGAAATAGAAGTGAGCACTCACCAGAAAGTGAGTGGGTGGCCTTATCTTGACCTTGGACTTGTAGAAACAAGTATGCTGTTTCAGCCACCTTGCCTGTGATGCTTTGTTATAGCAGCAATGCATACCAAATCTTAATATCCAGTCTTTAAGAATTGACCCTGTTTGGAAATGGGGTCATTGCAGTTGTGGTTAGTTGAGATGTGGTTACAGACAGTAGGACCCTAGTGGGTGAGACTGGTGTCCTCAAAGGAAGAGAAGAAGGGTTTAGTATACATAGCACAGGGAAAATGTGTGAGGACACAGACCAAGGTTTGAGCAATGTGCCCATGAGATGCTGGATGTTAAGGGTTGCTGAAAATGCTGGCATCTAAGAGAAAAGGCAGGGAAGAGAGTGTCCTTTGAGCTTTTACAGAGAGCAAGGCCTTGCCGACACCATGATTCTGAGCTTCCAGTCTTCATAACTTCAAGAGAATGAATTTCTGTTGTTCTAAAGCATCCAGTTTTGTACTTTGTTACAGCATCCCCAGGAAACGAATACTCTGGGTTCTAAGGGTGTTCAGTTGCTCTTTCAAGCTGACCACAAACACCTCTGCTGCCTCAGCGAGCCAGCCAAGTCCAGTAGGCCTCAGCTCTCTTTGTCTCTCTATTTCGGGAAGTCTGTTCACTTGGGCTCCCAGGTTGTCTCATTGAGGCCAGGCCTCCTGCTGCCAAATTCTCACACAAAATGTTCCAAGACACAAAAGAGCTTAGAAACCCAGAGCTTAGGGCAGTAGAAAAGCAAAGCTGCCTCCCTGCTTAGGGAAAGGACAAGTGTTTCTAAATATCAAAATCACAAATCACTATTTCCCCTCTGAATCCTTAGGTGACATTATATTAGAAGACACCCAACCTCATCATCGGTCAGTTCCACTGATTGCCTGGAGACATGAGTGGGTTTAACGTGGGTTACTATCATCCCTGAGAATCTGATGATTTGGCAGTTTCTTAGCTGTGTCTGTCGATCCCTCAATGGCTTCCAGGAGCAGGCATTTGAAAGCTGCCAACGTCCTCTTCCTCCCTCCGAAATTCCAGCTCTCAGGGCCTAAAATAGTAACTTTCAGGCTCACCAACCCAGCTTCTGTTTGTCATGTGCATGAACAAACCCAATAAAATATATCATGTTACCCAAGCCCGTCGTACCATGTTATTTAAACTAGTAATTAAGAGTCTTAAAGCTGGCTTTTCTACAGTCATCTAACCACCAGCAACCCCTTCCCGGCTCTGGGAATTCCGTGGGGGGAGTTGGGCCACAGACACCTGGCACTATCTCAGGTTAGATCCTCTTTCAGAATAAGCACAAGCCTCCAGCTACTTGGAGACCAGAGCTTCTAGAAGGGCCATTCAAAACGGCATTGCCTTCGGGGAATGGCCTCCCCCGCTGGCATCCTTGCCTGCTGGGGTGACTGATACCATTAGCCCAGGAAATAAAGCCTTCTTTGTGTCTGTTAAGCTGTCCAGTTGACTTAAACCAACCAAGATTTTCTGCCTCCAAATATTAAGAGTTGGTTTAATTAAGGTTGAGAAGAGATACCGAAACTTTTGTGGAAATAACTAATCTTTAAATTTGGGCTGCCAAAGACATGACTGGGTCCCAAAGTCTTGACTCTGGTTATTAAAATGTCCCCAGGATCTGTGGATGTTAATATAAACCAACCCTCATATTAAAAATCAACCACAATTCTTCATCTGTGCGGGTAGACAAAGACTGTATTTCCAACACACTACTTCTAAATGATGGAGCTGAGTGTTAACATAGGTTGTTGTTGGTGTGGGCATTTCAAGTGTGAAGTGGAGCCTCAAGTAGGCTAGTCCTTGGAAACTCCGGGAGGTTAAGGAGTCGGGCAAACTGGAACCGGGTGGTTTCTGTGGGTGAGGTTGAATGCTAGGCACTGAAGGAGATAAAAATGGACTCGTTCTTACTAAGGGCCAGGAAACAATAACGACTTTTGTGGTATCTCTCTTAGATAGATAATGCTAGACCTGGACATCTTATTGAATTCTTACTATTTCCACTGAGCTCCATGGAGTAACTTACTGAATTTATCCAAGCAGAAAGGTCCAGGCTGGGATGAAACCAAGTCAGCTCAATTTCAAAGGCCTGAACACATCCTAACCCTAATACAAGGTAGAGTATGATGACTGTTATAAAGTTCTATCAAGAAAACCCAGGAAACAAATCAACAAATAAGCAGACAACCCCTGCCTCCCCTATAAAGCAAATGAGGGGGAGGAAAAACTGATTCCACCTGAGAAAATCAAATGAAATTCTATGATGGAGATAGCCTTTGAAAGGTCCCTGAAAGGCGGAGAGGCTGTGATAATCAAAGATGATTGAGGGATATTCTTGCTGAGAGGAAACAACTCTAGCAAAAGTTTCAACAGAGGCAAGTATGGGGGAAGAGCACAGAATGGTAATAACCTTGTGTGACAGGTTTGAAGAATGTGTGGAGGAGAAAATGTGACAAATGCCATTTTGTCAAAGGTCTTGAATGCCATCCTTAGGGCTGGGGTTTTATTTTGCTAGGAAATTTCTAAAGAAAAGGGTGTTATTACAACTGCTTTCTGAGATGATGATTCTAGCGGGTCGTTGATGGTTTGGGGGTCATTGATGCTGTGAGCTATTGGGAGCTGAGCCAGAGAGTGGAGTATAAGGAGCTAGGGGAATGGAATTCATTGTGCTGGGCCAACCACAGGGCTGGGGAGGGAACCTTTTCATGGGCCAGTGGCCTGAGGATTCTGTACTTGACTCAATGTTCCACTTTAATGTTTTAAAATTTTTCCATCATTTTTCAAAAAGAGGTCCCACATTTTCATTATGTACTAGGTCCTACAAATTTTGTAATTGGTCCTGAACTAAACAGATTGGGAATTTATTGCTAATCAAGCTAGGTTTGAAGTTCCCTCTCTATTTTTATAGGGTCTGAGGATTTGAGCAAGTCACTTAATGTCTCCAGCTCTTCAGTTTCCTTGTCTGTAAAATAATAATAATTATCACTCTGCAGGCTTCTCAGTGCTACCATTTTGTGTATTTGTGTGCTAAGTTCTGGACTAAGCATCTCTTTATCATGATCAAATGTAATCATTATGCCATCTTATGAGGTAGGTTTCACTGATAGACTGATTTTACACAAAACGGATTCAGGGGGATCATGTCACTTTTAAGTGGTGGGACTGGGAGTTAAAGTCCCATTTCTGCCTCAACACAGCTAGTACTGCTGCAGTGCTCAGTTGTGCTGTTACCACCATAACTGTCATAAAATTAGCTGGTGTGAGTGAGGAAGGAGGGACAGTAAGGAGGAAAAGGTGAGCTGGGGACTGGGTGGTGGACCTGTCACTCTCTGCAGAGTGGGTAGCCAGAGAACTCCCAGGTGGGGCAGGTGCCCGAATGATGAACCAATGACTGCCTGCAGTGGGACAGTTTGCCTCTGTTTTTCCTTTCTAGACATTATCTCAGTTTACCTCACAGTAACTTTATGACTTAGGGTCATAGAGTAAACTTAGTGGGTGACCCTTTCAGGGAGACTTCCTTTTATCAGGGGTCTAGGAAGATGAACATGTCACCAATGCTTGGGATCGAGTCTTCTTGATGGAGATCAAAACACCTTCGTATGCTGGGAAACACCTTCATATGCTGGGAATCACTGCTGGGAGTGATTCCCACCATAATCTTGTACTGTGGCTAGTGTTGAGGGCAGTTCCCCCACCTCTCTGCCAGCATCTGAGGAACAGGGGCCATGTCCCTGAGGAACATGGGGACATGTAGAGGAGCCCACACCAGGTGCTCAATCTATCTTTTCCTTTTCCTCTTTGACTGATCGTTTGCAGCCCAGTGGGAATGAACTTTCTGGATCCCTTCCAGAGAGCAGGGTGTGAGAAATGAGGGGCTGGGGAAAACTAGGAAATGTCAATTGCTGGGGGGCTTTGGGGGCCAGTGGGGGGAATGCTGTCCCGACAGGATCTCTTTTCTTCCCAGGTCAAGGGGCAAATTGGCCTATTTCTGATACCACCATGATGAGCAGGGCTGGTCTCCAGGGCTCCGACGTTGGCCAGCCTTGGGCACCAGAGGGGCATGGCCTAGAGGAGAGCAGTGAGTTTAGAGGTCCATGAGTTCCAGACCTTTTGCAGATGCAACATGATCAACCTTTGCTGACAAGCAAATTTCAGGATAGTTCAAAATCTGAACTTTCAAGCTGACTTTTTGCACACTTGCCCTGGGGTGAGAATCCAGCTCTTTAGGAGGAGGAATGAGAGTATGTGGAGGCGGGAGATTAGGAAGGGCTGCCAGAAGAAGCACCTGGTATAGGAATGCTGCTCAGGCTTTGGAATAGTCTAGAAAACTGTGAAAAGGGGGTGCTTATCTATCAATGTTGCTCTGATTCAAAGGAGCAAGGACAGGAACTGCTGAATGTTCATTAAACAAATATTCATAAACAGTTTAGTTGATAAACAAAGAAAATGTTTACATATTCCAGCCATTATAAGAATACCCAACGGAGACAGTAATGTTCCAGTTTATCTCCTTTTATCCCAAGATAACCTCCAACTTGCTTTGGAGTAGAAAGTGGAACTCTTTCCCCTTCTATACTGCAACTCTATGTCAGTTAGTAGGGTTCTTCTGAGTATAACAAAATAAATACCCATGAAAAGAGGTTAACTTGCTCAAGGTTGGCCTTCAACCTCATTCTAACTGCTATACCGTGTTGCCAAATGTCCCTTTTGTCTAAAGAGGTCTTTACAATTAGAAACATTTCAATAAATACACAAAAATATATAAAAAATGTTTTTTTATCTCCAGCTACATTTGATTTTTCTATACAGCCATTTTTAAGGCATATTTTATAAGGACCACTTAATGTGGAAGAATATTTTGACAAAGGATGCTTGATTGCCAGCTTATAAGTTGGCTATTTCAGTTTCAAAGTTCCAGATCTCTTTGAGTCCAAAACATGCAAATGTACAGAATTTCATTCCAATAAGCTATAATATTAAATAGTTTATCCATAATAAAAGCTGGAGAAATGAAACATTTACTTCCCCGGAGTTCATTTTATAAGATAAACTCCCTCAGCTTACTTTAAATTGAAAAAAAAAAAAATCACAACCATTGTATCAGGCAGATATCAGTTTCAACAACATCTCAAACTGACTTAAACAATAAATGGAATATATTGACTTGCATCATTGGAAAAACCAAAGATAAGCAAGTTTTCCAAAGCTCTGTAATGTCATCAAGGATCTTGCTTATTTCATTCGCTCCTAACTGACTCTTGTGCTTATGTTTCATTTTAAGACCAGCTTACCTCAGGGTCACATCATGGCTGTTCATAACTCATAAACTATTTACTTCCCTATTCACATCTGCTGAAAAGAGTGACACTCAGAAAACAAGGAAATTTCATTCCCACAAATCCCAGGCCTTGTCTCTTTGAAGCCCATTGGCCTGAAACAAACTGCAGTGTAACGGTGTCTGCCTTATGCCAAGGCTGAGTCTATTTGAGATTGTGAGCTGCCCATCAGGAATAATTGGTGCTCGTTGCTTTAATTTAGTTTAGTCAACATGGTGTAACAGTTAAAATGAGGTTGAAGACCAACCTTGGGCAAGTTAACTTTGTTTTAGTAGATACTTTTGGTGGCCTACCCAACATTCATCTTCTTTCTTCATCTTTTCTGGTCATGGCTTAGATTTATCCTCCTCCATGTCGCCAGTGTGACTCAAGGGTAGTAACTACTTCCCTAATTTGGAAGAAAGTCTTGGTTTATCTAAACTAATAGCCAGGGACAGGGAATAGCCTGCTTTGCTTACCCTACAGCATATACTTAACTGCTGGAGACCTAGGGTTTATAGGGAAGGGAAGATAACCCACAGAGGTCAACTTCAGTAGCTCACAAGAATGAGTGGATAAACTGCTCTTCACAGAAACAGTGTGATTGGTGGCATAAGAGGGTAGAAGGAGAAGAATGGAAAGAATAGTAATCAAATTGTAGGCGCAGGTTGTTGGGATTTAGCTCCCTAACCAACCCATTTTCTCTTGGTAGAAAGTTGAAAATTGCATCCTGTAAAGGTTTGTGGAATCATCCTGATTCTCTAAAACCTCCTCCCTCCTTCCAATTTGTAAGGTATTCTCTTCCAAGCTTCTCTGAGCCTCAGACTCCACCAATTTTTCTTATAATTGTCTGAAGCTTCAACCTCTAGTTAATGCCCCTTCACATAGTGAGGGGTGGTCATTTCAGAAACACCTCCTTTAGAAAATCCTCACTGAGGATACTTGGTCCTCCCTTCCCCCTCCCTCCCTCCCTCCCTACCTCCCTCCTTCCCTTCCTCCTTTCTTTCCTTCCCTCCCTCCCTTCCTCCCTCCCTTCTCTCCTCCCTCCTTTTCTTCTTCCTTCCCTCACATTACAAATATTTATTGATTATCATGTGGCAGGCATTATTCTATGCACTGGTTTATAGAATTAAATTAAATTCTTAAGGTCTCTGTCACATGAAACTTTCATTATAGTGGAGAGGATATAAATAAAATACATCTATAATATAAAGTGAGAAAATGATAAATGCTTTGAAAAAAAAGCAAAGCAGGATAAGGGCAAAGAGTATGTGCAAAGGCTGGTATTTTTGATAAGGTGGGAAGGGAAGTTCTCTCTGGAAAAAGAACCAGCACACGGTGCTTAAAAGAAGAATTGCTGAATAATTCATTAATTAGCTACCAGTTTGTTAGATCCAGAGTTGGGATTCTCTCAGCCCTTCCCCAGATGTAGGCCTGTTTAGTTCAATGCCTGATTCAATGAATTATTTTGGTGGAGTTTAATCGAGGGAGTAAACAAACCATTCTACCTTAAAAAAAAAAAGGGCAGATGAAAAGGAGAAAGTACATAAATACTAATTTGCCTTTGAATCCTTTGCACATTTACAGATAGCTTTATGAGTGGAGAGTTGGTCTGCAGGGTTCACAGGCCCATTAGCAAATGAGCATTTCCCCCAAATGGGCCCAAACGGACTATCTTCCCCTCATGTGGGCTAGTTAGTGAAGCCCATGTGGATAGAGAGAATGAATGCACCAATTTGACCCAAACATTTGTTGACCTACATGTTTACGTGGGGATTAAAAGTAGAATGAGTTGTCACTGGAAATATGTGCTTTGTGTATTTAGAAGATAAGTATTTTTTTATTGCTAATTAGTGTTGGACTCACACACATTTGTCATGCTGCTATGTCAGATTCATTTGTCCTTTCAGACCCAATTGCCTTAATTAATCTTTCTCCATCCACTCCATGGGCTGGCAGTAACTTAGACTGTGAGGCTTTTGGTAATAGGATTTCTATGTAGGAAATCTTGACTTTTAAAGCAAAACCTAGAGTTTGAATCCTGTTGAAGAATGTAACATTGGAAAAATAGAAGAACCAGCACCTCCATGGTGAACCCATGAAATGCAGCAAGGGGGATTACTGCAGTGCCCAGCATCCCCCCAATGTTGACTAGGCATCGTTGTTTCCATAAGGCATGTTTCCTGAATCCATTCTTTCTCCCTCAAGAGCAAAACTCCCCCTGAGGTGGCTGGGTAAGTCCTTACTACACAGATATCAGTGTGTCCCTAAATTTATTGTCCCTACTTTTTAAACCATTCGTCTCACATCAACCCTCTCCCACACTTAGCAATGGTAGCCCCCAAAACCTGAGTAACCTCAGTATTCAGCGTTTTGCCCAGCAGGAAACTCTTTGTATAATGTGAACTGTAATGAAAAAGCAATTTTTTAAGCATAAAATGAAATACTTAACGATTTTAAATCAGACCTCATCTGACTCATTTGTCTATTAAGATAAGTGGAATTGAACCTCACTGTTTAAGAGAAACCTAATTGATGACATATTTAGTATTGAGAAAATCCTATTATTGAGGAAAGACTGTCATTGTTCCAAAAAAATTTTTTTTATTTCTTCAAAATAGCCAGATTCTCTAACAAGAAATTTAACCTTTCCTGAGGATAAAGGAAAAGCTTTTATGGTATTGTTAGCACTTGTATACATCTTCACCTCTTTATTTTAAGGGTTAACAATCACATCAAGTAACTAATTCTGTAAAATGAAACCTTTATAGCACAATGACACCTTTATAACCATAGTGTAACCACTTCTAATATAATAGTCTTGGTAATAAGAATATATTAAGTGATCCTAACTTTAAATACAACCTTTCCACTTTGAATCACATTTTTGTTTTTAAACCAAAAAGTGAAAACACAAAAGAAACCTTAATTCTTTCAGGAGGAGTCTGTTGTGGTAGTAATGCATGGGTATTTTCTGATATGCAGCATCCTCACTTTCTTCACCTAGAAGATGGCAGTACTATAGCATCACCAGAGTGGAAGCTGCTTTATAGTTTCAAGTTCTAAGAACCAGCTTGATAAGCAAACTTTTCTCTACTTTCACAGTAATTCTAGACACCCATATATCCCATATCTGCCACCAGAATTAGAACCCTCCATCACAACCACATCTCTCTTCCTAAACATTTCAGATATTTTCTTTTCAAAGAGATTAACTGCTTTCCCCATTTCCAATTGAAAAGAAGTATCATTGTTCAATTTTAATAGCAGGACATCTTTTGGAACACTGGTGTGCGCTTAGTAGTATATCTGAGAAATTTTTTTTATTTGAAAAATTCATTTTATTGATTTGTCACATTTGTGCATTAATTGATCCCTCCTCCTCCTCTGTATCCCCCCTCCAGTCACTCCTTCTCCCATTTTTCTGCGATTTGTTGGTTGGTTAAGTTGATATTCAGTTGTTGACTGTTTGGCCTGTTGTTCTCTTCCGATATCTGGTAAATGTGGGTTTTTTTTTTTTTGCATATATATGTGTATTTATATTACATTAGTCCATTATTGTGTACCCCGGGGCTTTCCCACTTCACTAACATTTGTTAACTATCCTGATCTTTTGTGCTCTTCACCTCCCCCAACTTCTTCCCCCTCCTCCTCTCTTGCTCCATGGTTGAGTCCCATTGGTTGTTTTCATTTTTTCTTATTTGTTTGTTTGTTTTTCCCCATATCCATCATATAAGTGAGACCATCCTGTACTTCTCTTTTTCTTTTTGACTTATTTCTGCTAATATGAGTCTTTCTAGTTCCATTCAGGTTGATATCTGAGAAGTTTTGATTGAAAGATTAAGTATTGCAATATTCTGACCTTAAATATTCCAATAAATGAAAGAACCAACATTGTCAAAATGGTCATTCTAAAAAAAAAAAAAGGTCATTCTACACAATGCAATATACAGATTCAGTACAATTCCAATAAAAATCTCAATGGCCTTCTTCAAAGAAAAGAAATGGAGCAAATATTACTGAAATTCATATGGAAATACAAAAGACCCTAAATAGCCAAAGCAATCTGGAACAAAAAGAGGAAAATGGTGATATTACACTTCCAAGCCTCAAACTATACTATAAAACCATGATAATTAAAACAGCATGACACTAGAACAACACCAGACATGCAGACCAATGGAATAGAATTGAGAGCCCAGAAATAAAACTGCACATGTATGAATCTGTGACAAAGGAGCAAAGAATATACACTAGCACAGGAAAACCTCTTTAACAAATGGTGTTGAGAAAATTGGACTACTACATGCAAAGAATGAAACTAGACCACTAACTCACTAACTAGACAAATAACATATAAAAATCAATTCAAAATGGATAAAAAATGTATAAAACACTTGAATATAAGATCTGAAACCAAAAAATATGTAAAAGAAAACATAGGTAAAATATTCCATGATATATGTCTCAGAAACATTTTTGAGGATTCATCTCTAGAAGCAAAGAAAATGAAGGGAAAGATAAATAGCTGGGATTACATCAAACTAAAAAGCTTCTGCACAGCAAAAGAGACAGTAGCCAAAATAGAGACCCCACTGAATGGGAGAAAATATTTACAAACTATACAACTGATAAGGGACTGATGTCAAAAATCTACAAATAGCTCATATAACTGGAAAGAAACCCTCAAAAACAAATAAGAAAAGCAAACAGCCCAATAAAAATAAGCAGAAGAACTAAAAGACACTTATCAAAAGAAGAAATGCAAATGGACAACAGGTACAGGAGAAAATATTCAACATCACTTATCAGGGAATGCAAATCAAAACCACGATGAGATACTGCCTCACACCAGTAAGAATGGCCCATATTAATGAAACAATAAGCGTTGACAAGGATATGGAAAATAAAGGAACACTTTGATATTTTTGGTGGGGATGTAAACTGGTCTAGCTCCTATAGAAAACTGTGTGGAGGTTCCTCAAAAGACTAAAAATTGAGGCCGGGCACGGTGGCTCGTGCTTGTAAGCTTCAGCCTATGAAGCGGCCGGGGCTAGGGATCGCGGTTCGAGTCCCGCCTGGGGCCCGTAGCGAGACCTAGTTCCACAAAATAGCTGGGCGTGGTGGTGCGCGCCTGTAATCCCAGCTACTTGGGAAGCTGAGGCTGGGGATTGCTTGAGTCTGTGGTACCCCGGGCA
>PVHY01014727.1:9560-37844 GCA_004024945.1 Uropsilus gracilis | reverse complement strand
GAAGTTTATACAAGTAATACGGTCAAGAAAAGTGTTAATGATAGTGGAAAAAACATCATTTTGGAATAAAAATTCCACATATTTTATTACAATAATAATTGATAATGATTTAATTTTTATTTTAACCAAGCACTTTGCTGCAGACTTTGTGTATGTATGATCTTAAATACGCAGAGTAATCCCATAGAATATATATATTTTATTCCTATTCATGAATGAAGAAACTAAGGCTTGGAAAAGTTGGATTGCCCAACTTTACCTCAGTGTCAAATGGCAGAGCCAGGATTGAATATCAGATCTTTCTGAACTCAAACTCTTCCCTTCCCATACAACAACAACAAAAAAAAATGAGAATTGGATACTTGTCACTGTTTTCTGCTTTCAGTTCACTTTTTACTTTCTCTGTACTTTCAGATTCTAGGGAATCGTGTGTGTGGATGTGTGTCCCTTTAGCTCTGATATAACTTAAGTGCCCTTCAATTATCTTCTGTCTCTATAACGTGACCATTCTGTTGATCACAAGGTGGAATTGGTGCAGGGTGGGAAGAATCGCCTCCACTTCAGAAAGTGGAAAGTATGGATTCCATTAATGTCCCTCTATTTACTTCTCTCTATTGTAGAGGAAACCACAGCCTTATTAGTTTGTGAATCACTTCCTCTCATTCTCCCTGAAAACATTAATGGTTGTTGTTTATAACTTCACTTCCTCTTGCGTATCTTGCTTCCTCCATGTTCCCTTAGTCATTTTCCCCTCTGTCCAGTATAACTTTATCTGCCTGACTTGCTTTGGATTATGTTCCTCATATTAAAGAATTTTCAAAAATCTGTTAATTGTTGACTTCTTTTAAGTGTTCATTTGCTTTTTTTGAGACTAGGTCTCGCTATTTTTGCCTGTGGAACCGCAGGCTCTCGTTGCCTGGGGTACCACAGACTCAAGCAATCCCCAGCCTCAGCTTCCCAGGTAGCTGGGATGACAGGTGCGTGCCACCACGCCCAGCTATTTTTTTGGAACCAGGTCTCGCTACGGGCCCCAGGCGGGACTCGAACCGCGATCCCTAGCCCCGGCCGCTTCATAGGCTGAAGCTTAACACGCACGAGCCACCGTGCCCGGCGACTTCTTTTAAGTGTTCAAAAGTAGGGCAGTACATGCCAGTGAGAAGAAACTCCAAAAGAGACATTTTTAATACGAACCACATGGTTGGGTGATCCAGCTGGTCCATTTTAATGGGAAACCGGTTTTACTTTTTTCATTTAAGCTGACTGGATTCCTCAGAAGACACTGTTCTCCAACTTGGCAGATGAAATCTTTTTGCCGGTGTCCTGAGAGCTATTAGGCAAAGACTGGAGAGCTGCTCTTAAAATTCAGCTTGCAATCTTTGACTTAATCCTTCCCTCCATTACTAAAAAATTCACTGCTCTCTTTATCTGTTCTCTTTGCCTTTGTGAGTTTATGTCTTTTATTGTGATTGTGCCTCCATTGATACTATTTAAGTCTTGGAGAAAGAAAAATTTCATGAGTTTAATACAACAATTTTAAATGAAAATATCTTCATCAATATTTTAATTTGTACTTCCTTCATTACCATGAGGGAACACACACACACACACACACAATTTTTCCCAGTAAGTTTTTATTGCTGTATTTTCTACATTTTAAAAAATGAGTCTTTTTATACATTTATAAGAATCTCTATATATTCAAATTTTAATCCTGTGTTATATATGTTGCAGAAAAGATAATAATTCTTTAGTATTACACAAAATGAGCGAATGTAGAGTCTAATAGATAGCAGAACTTATTATTTATTTTTTCTAATCACCACACCAATGATATAAGGAAGGTGAGATTTTCTCCGCTTCTAGATAAATAACTCAGGGTTTAGAGCATTGATGATTATTTTTAAGTCCTCGCAATTTATTAGATATACCACTATGTAAAATGCAAATTGAAATCACTCTATTTTATCTATTATTTCAACATTCTCTCAAGAGCATAAAATAGTAGCCCGTATTTTTTTGTGATGGCTCTTTGAAACATGAAATAGAACATTTCTATTCTATTCTAAAGAAAATTAATATCTAAAATTCTCGAATACAATGTTTAGTTTTCTTTTATTAAAATAAATTCTCTTTTCCTCAACTAAGACTTGTCTAGCTCTTAGCCACCAAAATTCAAATCCAGCAATTGAAAATTTCACTTTGCTAGATTAAAAAAAGACAGGGAAATTGATATCAAATTCTCCCCCTTTTCCCTGAAATTTCCTTTTTAGTTATACATTTCCTTCATTTTTAGATTGAGTCCTATCCTAGTTGCTCCTGGCATTCCACAATATCCTGATATTAAGTCAGTCATATGAAACAGATCTTGTAAATTTAACTAGTAGATCAAATACTTAGTCTAAGCCTCTTCTGCTTGTGCTGTGCTAATGGGCAGAAGGTGGCCACGATGACAAGTAGAAATGCAAACCGCACTTGCTTATAAGCTGAGGTAAAGCTTTTTAGTGATACACAGTTTCACTGAAGGCATATTGTAGAAACTGTGGTGGGAGTTCATTACAGAAGATACTTGTGCTTCCTTTAAATTCACAGAAATGTTTGCAGGTTGTAGAGGGCATGAAAGGAGTCAAATCCAAATCTGTATTCAGAGGGCAATGTAATGGCCCTTCAGAAATGTCTTGCATGGAGAGGCGATCAGAATCATAACTACGATCTAAGATTGCAGGTGAAAGGGTAATTACCCACGAAAGGAAGGTACCACATGTCATTACTGAATAGGGTAAGATACCTGAGCACACTGTTTGTGATCATCTTGCCCTCTTGGAAAGTGAGATA
This sequence comes from Uropsilus gracilis, assembly GCA_004024945.1. NCBI lineage: Eukaryota > Metazoa > Chordata > Mammalia > Eulipotyphla > Talpidae > Uropsilus > Uropsilus gracilis. The sequence continues at coordinate 35,012 of PVHY01014727.1, read as the reverse complement.
TGGTGTATTTAAGGAACATTAGACATTGGCTAGAAATTCATTCATCTCCCAACTTTACCTCTTTATAGGTCTCATGTTTTGGGGGATGTCAATAAACTTTTTTGTGTCTTAATTTCTTCACCTGTAAAGTTAGGAGGAAAATCTCTGCCACACATCATCGTTTTAAGAATCAAATTATATAATTACGGGAAAGCGCTTTGTAAGCAGTAAAACACTGCACCAATTAAGTTATCATTAGTACTTTGATTAGCTAATCTCTGTTGCTAATTATGATGCATCAGGTGAACTTTGCTATAAAGGTTTAAATACTTAACCACCTACATGACTCAATAATTCTGCATAATGGATCAAAATCATGGGATCTTCTATGGACCAGGGAGGCAGTTGGTGCTAGTGTGGAAATGAGAATATGATTTATATAGACTGGGATTCTCTTCTAATTTTTTTGTCTGCTAGCTGTGTGTCTTTGAGCAAGTTTCCAAATCTCGATTACATTTTATTTATTTTTCTGTTAAGTGTTATTTAAAAATTATTTGTCTTTAAACCAGTTCAGCAGTAAATAATGAGTTAATTGTGGAATAGGGAATAGTCATGCAAACTTATTGCAAGGAGGAGGAGGAGGAGAAAGGGAGGAGGGAGAGAAGAGGAGGAGGAAGAGAACTAGGTGCAGAGAAACTATGTTCAATTAGCAATGTGTATTAAAGTATCAGACTTGCTTTATTCTACGTTCATTATTGATAGAACATTATGTTAGACTATAACTTGCTTGTACCTGCCTCTCCAATTAATTTTCTTAATGGTTTTATTATGTAAATAAAGTTCTATAGTCTGCACTATATTTTTATCCATGTCATTCTAATTATCCCGTGATATGTGACTTTATATTTACTTTCTGAATCTTATGTCCTATCAGTGAGGTTGTGCTCACACATTCTTTCCTTTCTAGATTAAGACTTGCCATGTCTTTTCCTTCAAGGCTTTTGCCAAGAATCTGAACAATATCCAGATATCTAAATCTCATTGATTAGATTTTGCATAACTATTCTTTTGATATTCCATGTTTTTTTTTTTTTCTCACCAATTGACAGGAAAAGAGAGATAACCTTCACCTCATTTACACCTTTCCCCTGGTGTAGATAATGCCATCTTGGTCTTTGTTGGCTTTACTATCCATCATAGGAGTGTGTAGATTAATAAATGTTGGTGAACTTTTCACTTGTCCTGGGTAACTGTTTAGAAAACTGTCTTAAAAAAAAAAAAAAAAAACCTCTCCTCTGCATTGTTCTTCCTCCCACTTTTCCACTATTTGGCATTTTTTCCTGTTCACTTTTGTAAGAACACCTAATATCTAGCATCGTAGCTAAAGCATAGTTACTCATTTTTACATATCAGAGTGTTGAAAAATAATATAGCTTGGATTTATAGTCATTGTGCCATTATTGGGTGACATCAAAAATAAGTAACCTTGTATAATTTCACGCTTCTTTAGAATATCTTTATGGTGTACTCATATTTAACATTGTTCTTATATCACATGTAATACAGAAGACATTGTATTGATATAGTTCTATTTATTACCCATTTTTTGTCCTGTGATTGTCATATACAGTATTGCAGATCACATTTAGTAGGCATATGTTTCATATTGCAATTAGGAGAAGAAAATGATACGACATCCTACATTTTCATACATATTTACCATTCTTGGCATTAGATCTGTGTTCATATGTACAATCATTTGCCTTCAACCTTATCATCCTCCTCGTTTCTGGTAGTGAAAGGTGGTTGTTGATGAATTCTTTCTGTTTATTGTAAAATTACTTTAATGTGCTTTTATTTTTGAAGGTCTAGTCCAAGGTCTAGAATTTCGTTTGGCAGATACTTACCCCTTGAATACTGTGAATAAGTTACTCAATTATCTTAGAGCTTTTTTTTTCTTAAAGGTCTGCTATAGTTTATATGACTGTGTGCATCTAAATATATGATTTTTATTTTCCTCACAGTTTTCAAGATGTCCTCTTTATCTTTGGTTTTCAATCTCTTGAGTCTGATGTGCTAAAGGATAATTTCATTTACATTTCTTCTCCTTGGTGTTTGATAACTTTGTGTTTTCAGAAATTACTGTCATTCACAAAATTTTGGAATTTGTTAACCCGTTGATAACTTACTTAAAATATATTTAATACTTGAATTATATACTTAATTAAAATGTATTTTTTCAATTAATTCTTTCTTTCCTTTGGGGACTCAAAGTGCATGCCTTTTATATAGTTTCAAATCATCTTTTATTCAATAGTTTCTTTTCTCTTTAACTGTAAATTTTTCCCCTGTTTTTTAGATAGGATTTGATATTTTTAAAGCAAATAATTGGGATTACCTCAAGTGAAAGAGTTCTTATATAGTGGAAAAAATAAAAGCAAGGTGATTAAATAGATACCCCACTGAATGGAAGAAAATATTCACACAATATATATAACTAATAAGACATTAACATAAAATAATGCTGTTCAATAGTAGTAACAGAATTAATAGGCAGCAAATTCAGGCAATATAGCTTTTTTCAACAAAAATGGACAGGGGGTGAGAGAATTAAGGACAGCTAAGTACAAGGGAATAATAAAAACAAATCCTGGACATTTACACAGCAGATGATTTGATAATATAAAACACTTTGGAAAGCTGGTGTATGCTAATAAACATCCTGAGTGCTTTGAGGTTAAGGAGGGGGTGGGGAATGAGATAAGGAGACACAAGAGGTAGTAGGATAGGGAAATAACCCTCCTGAAATAACCTGAACATCTGGAGAAAATATCATTGTCCTTTCAGGAAAAAAAAAATCATCAATTTTATATAAATGTAATATAGTGTTTATGAACAACATGTACCCTCTGACATATGAGCATTAGCTTTTGTTTAAGTTAGTATTTACTTAAATGGAGTTTGTTGAAAATCATACAGTGTGTGTTATTTATTAAAGTCATCAGATAATGTTGAAATTCTGCTTCAAAAAATGATGTGTAAGTGATCAATCCTGTTTTATAGTCTTTCAATGTGAATCTTCTGTTGAATTTATACTCAAATTTTTTACAGATGAGAGAGAATGCAAAGATAATAAACTGATATAGTTTCCTGAATATTGTTCTTAGAATAAACAAAACAAAATTGTCCTATTATTTCTCACCCAAGTTGTGTTTTAGCTCCAATCTATGGAGAGGTTAACACTGTCTATATCATTATCATTATTGCAGCGATCAAATGCTTAAATTAAATTACTATTTCTGCGAGCCAGCTGTCAAAGTTTTGCTACTAGCATAGCTGAACTAGAATCATGTGATCAGATGCTGCACGTACCATGTGCTGCTTCATCTCCAGTTCATTCCTGGGGCACCACAGGCCATTTTTCTAGCAAGCAATAATCTACGTGACTAGATCTTTGATCAAGAGATTCTGTCAAACAGGGGGCCTATTGCAGGTAGCAGGGAAGAACCAAAATGAACACAAACAGCCATTCTCTTTGGCCCATTTAATCTTCCTTAAACTCAGACATATCTTCATTGTAATCTACTTCTAAATTATGTCTCCTATCATGATATTAGGCAGCATGAAGATATGGATGCATGAAATAACACAGTAGGGAAAGTATAAAGAGCTGGGATTAGTGAAGGAAGAGGACGCTTGAGGTGAAATAGGGGGAGATGACTTTTTTAAGGTTGTCAAAAGCCACCTGATGAGGTTCTTCAGTGATAAATATTGTGAGGACATGATTACTTAAGAATATTGACAGAGAAATGATATGATTGACTGTGCGTTGCAACAAGATTAGTTTAGCAGTCTTCTCAGCTCAAGGCAATAGTGGTCAGGGGGAGTGTTTCCAAGTGTGTATGTAGGGGGGTCATCTTAAAAATGCCCCCCAAACTGACAAATGGTTGAAAAAGATGTGGTCTATGTACACAATGGAATATTATGTATCAATCAAAGAAAACAACATTATGTCATTTGCAGCAACATGAATGGAGCTAGAAGGAATCATGTTAGCGGAAATAAGTCAGAAAGAAAAAGAGAAATACAGAATGGTCGCACTTATATGAGGGGTACAGGGAAAGAAAACAAACAGATGAGAAAAGTTTAAAACTGCCAACAGAACTGAAACATAGAGCAGGAGAGGGAGAGAAGGGTAAAATCAAGGGAGGGTGAGGGCACAAGAGATTAAGATGGTGCACAGGTGATAAGGTGATGGGGAAACCTTGGTGTAGACAATTGTGTATTGTGTGTGTGTGTGTGTGCAATCAATAATTTTTTTTAAGTTCAAAAAAGTTTTGAACTTTCCTAATCTAAATTTACCAGTTATTTGTATGGTAAGCTGAGTTCTAAATACCCTTCACCCAATTGCCTAAGATAAGCTAATATCTTATACTGCCTTGCACTGTGTTGAGATATATAAATGTCTTATAGAACATTTGTGAGGAAATGCATCCTTCTTATCTGAATTCCAGAAATGTGAATATCAACAGTTTTTTCCATGTCTGTCCTCTTTATATTCCTCGATCTGAATCAGAGTATAGCTTGTCTTAATGAATTAGGTCTCTTTAATGCTCTCTGATCTGTGACATTGCTCAGGTTTCCTGTCTAATGTTCACTTGATTATTCAGTCAGCCTAAGAAGAATACAGAGGGAGTGGTGAGGGGAGTTTCTCCTCCTCCCCAACAGTGTAAAACACAGATGCCCAAAGAGAAAATAAGCAGATATGTTATGTGCCTGATGCATTAAGATTACATGGAGCCCTGCAATAAACATGTGAGTACAGGTGTCATTTTGGATTAGAGTTTTTGTAACCTTTGGGTAGATTCCTAGAAATGGGATTGATGGATCGATAGGGAATCTCACTTTTATGAGGGACAAATGGAAAACAAACAAACAGACAAGAACAATATTAAAACTAAATTTTAGCAAAGTTGAAGCATAGAACACAGTGAGGGGGAAGTTGGGGGTGGGAGGGGCACAAAGACTAAGATGATGATTCATGGTGGATAAGGTGGTGGGAGATCCCAGTAGGTAACAATATAAAATAAAATAAATAATATGATAAATAAATTTTAAAAAGAAAAGAGACCCTCAGGAAAAACTAACTCTTCCAATACCTTGATGCTGGACTTCCAGTCTCCTGAATTGTGAGGAAATTTTTTTAAGTCACACACACACACACACACACACAAAATATATGGCTCACAATTAGGAAAAACATGTCTGGGGAATGATAATGAAAGAAAGAGTTGAGAAGAGAGGTTCTAGCAGATGAATGACAGGCATGTTGACTGCATAAAGGAGGGATTTAGCTAGGAGCAGCTAAGAGGGTAAGGGTGTTAACAAAGAGTGACTTCAGCTGCCATCTAGATCAGGCACATTATACAATGAAATGAACGTGCTATTTGGTTTTTGCTTTTCATTGCCTTTTTTTTTGTGATTGGGACTGTTACCTTATAAAGCTAGTCACTCAAAATGTGGCAGGTAATCATTTCAAACTTTGCAGATAAAAACACCGAGTTCTAATTTATATATATTTTTTCAAAAGTCAGTAAAATTTTGAAACACTGCACATATGCATTCTTTATATTTCCATGTTTTTCCTATAACTTTCCACTAGTTTCACAGTCATTCTTCTGGCTAGTTGAAGTTCTTTGAATATTGGACTCTGAATAACAATGAAAAGACCATTAAACAGTTTATTACTCTCTTTTTGTGCTACTCCAGAAAGGAAGTTCTGAAGTACAGTGTTACGATTTTGTGTATATTCTAAAAAGAAAAATATGAGAAAAAACAATACAACTTAAAAATTTTATGTGAGATGGGTGGGTGAGAGGAAAGTCCAATTATTTATCTTTTCTTGAACTAATCCTTGAAGTCATATGCTTTTAGAAGGTTCAGAAAATAAAATGAAAAATATAGAAGAAAATACCTGTCATATAGTTTTATTATAATATTAATATTTTGCTAGCCAATATTTTTTCATGACTGTGAACATGAAACATGTCTTATACTTTTTCATGACTATAAACATGAAACAGAAATATGTAATTTTTGACAATATTTACTTTTTAATAACCTGAAAATATCAAGAGATAAGCATTTGTTAATTTTTTTCCTCAAACTTTCTCACTTTTTCTACTCACTATGCAATTTCTTTCTACACATAATTTTGACTTAATATCACTTGCCTTTTTTCATGATCAATTCTATCATTCTCTCTTTTCCAGCTTCATGACCTTTTGCTCTGTGCATTATCCAAGGATGCCCTTTAGACAGTATTCTTTCTGGACAAAGCACAGAGAGAAGCTTTTAAAAAATTGAATGCATCTTTTTAGTATAGTGAAAAACTGTGAATGATTATGGAAATGAGTAGTTATATTTAATGCATCTCACAGTCAGCTGTGAGACTGTTACACTAACCTTGTTGCAACGCACAGCCAATCATATCATTTCTCTGTCAATATTCTTAAGATGACACCAAAATAGAGGTCTTGAATGAATTCAAGGACCTCAGTCAAGATTTATGACTTCCCAGGGTACTGAAGCAAGTAAGAAATTAGATTGCCAAACCACTGATCTTTGAAGAATAATAGGGAGTGGAAGAGGAACAGGGAAACTGAAGGTATGGAAGTGATAGCCTGATTTTCAAAAAGGCAAGGAAATTATATTCCTTAAATAGTGAGCTATGAGCATGATATTAATACTCAAGAAATTTGGCATTTCTCTTATATTTGACTGCTTAATCTCCATCCTCATTGACTAAAGCTGTTACATTTGAATTTGAGAATTTGAATTTGAGAATTTGAGATCTGAATTCTTTTTGAATCCTGAGTGATGAGTTGTTGATTTAAATGATGGTTGTGGCAAGGGTTAACCCTACCTTTGCTCCTATAGATGACTTCTAAAGGACTTAAAACAATCAGCACATTCTGTGACCCTAATGATATGTGTGAGCATATCAGACATGAAATGAGAGAGCCAGAAATTGCTCTATTCATTTGGAGAAAGTAGCTCTTCTTTGCTCTAGACTTAATGGCCTAGACAGACTACAAGGTCTGTAGGTGCTAAAAGTTTCATGTTGTCAGCAGAAGAGCACATGATAGAGAACAAAACCAACAAAAAGGATGGGCTAGATACCGGCAAGTCCCATGTTGGTGCCATCATGGAAGTCTCAATATGACCAAGACTGAGGACAGACCACTTTCTTAAATGTTAATTGTACAATCCTGGAAATGCCTTATTTGCTTCTTTTACTTGCTGCTGAGTTGAGTGCATTCTCTGTTTATTTTAGACTATGAATTTTTCCTAGTGTCTTTTAAAATATTACATTTTTCTGTACTTACTAATATTCTTCTTGAGTAATATTACCAATCTCATGTTTCAGGGATAATCTTTGTGCTGTTAACTCCCAAATATATTTTTCTAGTCCTCTAAATGATTAATATTTATTTTTTCCAGAGTCTCTTGGTATCAACTACTTGTGAATATTTGAGAATATTTTCTTTCCCCAAGATCAAAACTCTATCCTCTAATCTCAGTATCAGTTAGTAGAATCACAACCATCCATTTTCTCCAAGCACTACTTCTGACAATCTTAATACACCTCCTATTTTCATTCTCCAGTCTGTCATCACATTACACCAATTATTCTCAAAGCTAGCATTCATTTGATCTGTAGATTCCAATTTTTCCTTTCTCTGCTAAAAGATTGATTCATTCACTTTGTGTTGGAGTCCAGGAACATGTATTTTTATGTAGCTCCTCAGATGATTATGAGGTAGCCTGCATATAGAAATTAGATGATGTTGAGAGACAAATGACATTTACATAATAAAGTCCTTGGAGATGAAGTCATGACTTGTTAAATCTGAATTTATAGCATATAAGAATATACTTTATATATGGTAAGTGGTCAAAACATTGGTAAAATGAATGAATACTCAATAGAGCAAATTTAGAAATATCACTCATTTGGTCTTTTCCATCATTAACTCCTCTGCTTTCGTCTACTCATTTGGTCTTTTCCATCATTAACTCTTCTACTTTCGTCTACTAAAAACTATCTATGACATTAATTTATAGAATTTCTGAGTGAGGTCTAAACATCGATGTTATTGAATACCAGCCTATGTTATTTTTATGAGATCAAGAAAAAGTTTATGGAGTAAGGAATTACTTCTTCATTGTATTCTTCCTTTACTCTCAAAAATATATCAACCTATAAACAGTTCTTTATTTACCAGTTTACATACTTCACAGGAGCTACCTATGCAAAATATGAACCAATGTATGACATTTCTTTTTGCAAATATTTACATAGGCTCCTTTCTTTTAAGATCACATCGCTAGATGTCAACCTCTTTTATGATGAAGATTTCTTTGTATGTGATTTTTTTTGGAATGTCTCATCTTCTCCACTTGAGAAAAAAATAGATTAGATAACATCCCTCCATCAAGTCCTGACTAAATGACACCTTGTCATTAAGTCTACGATCCTCTGATGCAAAATTATGTGCTTCAATCTATGCAACTCTGGCTAGAGCTTTCTTTATATTTCAAGGTATGGTCAAGTTATATTCTATTATCTCCATTTGCATGACCTTTGTTTTCCAAATCTGACAACTAAACTTTTCCAGATTTATCAAACATCTCGATAGTGTTCATATTTCATCAAGCTCACATGTCAAATTTTTGGAGATGTTCACAAGTTGGTTTTGATTGATGGCAAAGTGTGGGTATCTGACATCTCATGGTTCATGGCTGGTGGTGACATTTCACAGGATGGATGTGACAAAGGGTTTTCTAAAAAAAAAAAATGCCACTAGGTTAGCATAGGTAACAGTATCCTCAATACTTATTTTCAGGATAAACACTAAACCCTTTAGTGTCCCTACAAAGGTTTTTACATTATTTATTCTTCCTTCATTTCCAGTGTCACCTCTTTCTCCTCTTTTTTTCATTCTGTGCTTTACCCATAACAAACTACTTGCCAAAATGTAAATCAAACGCAGTATCCCTTTTCTCTCTGTTTCTGTGTAATTTATTTAACATAGAAACCTCCTTTCTCTTTTCCCACTGCACTTTCAGATACTGAGTTCAGCTCAAAGTTCCCTTCCAAGATATCTCTTGTAACTGGTATCTGGACTTAACTGATTTATCATAAGAGACCGTCCACTATGCTTCTACATGATTGCATGTGTGGGGAAATCTTTGACTCTTCACGTGGACATTTTATTTTTCTGTGATACATCGTGAATTTCATCATCCCTGCATAACTTGTATCTACCACAAACCTCAATAAATTATTGATGATTTAACTAAACAAATAACTGATGGTTAATAGTTGCATAATGTATGCTCGATATTAATAAACTAATTGGTATTATAGATGGTTTTAATACTGCCTCCTCTCTGATCCTTGCCCTGCCCCCTGAACTTTTGAACACACAGCAATCTAAAGCCATTCATTTAAACACCTTTACTTAATAATAACTCCTGTGTCATAGACCTATGAAGCTTAGTGATTCACAAAACTGTAAGTAAAGAATAGAGTACAACACCCATTTAATGGACATTAGAATATCCGTGAATTTATAGTTTATTTTTACAATTAAAAAATAATTTGTAGAAAGATATGATTGCTATTTCTGCAAAAACATTATTCAGATTTTAATTTGGAAAATGAGTCATACTTCAGAGAGAAAAGTAGTCCTTACAAATCATTGTACATCCTGATAAGATTGATTGTAATTGTTATCTGAAACATTTCTAGTGGCGTAGTGGGCACCTGTTCAAGGTGACTTTAGAAATCTGTCTTCACACTTATGCCAGTTGGATGCTTTAAATTTGTCTCCATCAGAGTCCCATTTCTTTCATATCCTCTGACTTCATTACTAAGTTAAATGTGTACATGCAAATGAGATAAATTAGTCTACATGACTAGTGCTACAAGTTTGTACTTTTCTTTCCTCTTCCTTCTTCTGTTTCTCTTCCTCTCTTTCCTCTTCATTTTATCTTTGTCTTTAAGCTGACATTGAGATAACCTCTAGAAAATGGTAAGATGGGAAAGCTTAGGTGGTATTAAATTAAAACTTATGTTTTACTGTCATCTTTGCATCAGTAGTTTCCTGAATTATATTTTAACCAAGCAAATTTATTATTTAGGGAAAAGGTACTGGTGTGATGATAGGCACAGCACCAAGAACTATAGTCCAGATGAGTGTTTTAGTATTTCTTGAACTGTATATTCCACACATGACTTTTTCAATTAAATTTGAATGAAATTAAAAATCCAGTTATTCACTCACACAGGCAACATTCCAAGTGCTCAAAAAATCACATATAGCTACAGAACATATGCTCAGTGTTTAAGTCATCTACTAGGTAAGCTAAATTCAACTTGTTCCTCTCTCCTTCATTCACACTTGTGTCATCTCCTTGCATTCTACTTTGAAGAGATGTCTCTGCTTTCCTTCTAAATGTTCACCACAGTTTGCAGCTGTAAATAGATTTGTATTTACCATCAGATCTATGCTGCTGTAAGCCTCATTAGGGAAGAATACTATTACAACTAACAGATTTTGTGATAAATATTTTGTGATAAATGAATACATGGGATGGTGAGTAATATGGCTTAATAAATAGCTAGTGAATGTGAGAAGGGATGTGGGGATTATAGAAGAACTTAAAAAGGGATTAGATATCAAAATTTTATTTTGTTTATTGTTTTATTAATCATTGTGTTGTTTACATATTTATGTATATATGTATATGTGTGTATATACATATATAAAATATTACATCATTGAATTCCCCAGGGTTCTCCCTCCACCTTATCATTATCATAATATCATAATATTTATCTTCTTGTGCTCTTCCCTTCCCTGATTTCTCCCTCACATCTCCCCTTCCCTAACTTCTTGCCCAAGTTCTGTTAACTTATTTTGACTTTCTTGACCTTTTGTTTGTTACTCCTATATCCCATCTATAGGTGAGACCATATGGTTTCTGTCTTTTTCTTTCTGACTTACTTTTCTTTCTGACTTGTTTCTGCTAATATGAGGTCCATCCATGTTATCACAAATGCAAAACAATCCAAATGCCCCCAAAACTGATGACTGGTTAAAAAAGATGTGGTATATTTACACAATGGAATGCTATTCAGAATTTTGTTTTTAAGTGAAACTTCATACACCTGTCCAAGTGTGTGCTTGGAGTATATATATAGGAAGGAATTATTTTTTCCCCTATTACTCTTCTAGGTTCTTTTACTCTAGCTTTGTAAACTGAATGGTATGAGATAGACTAGCAAGAGAAAAGTAGTAGAAATTTATGAGCATATGTATCTGTTTATATATGACTGCACTCAAAAATGCATATCTCAAAGAATTGATTAGCATTTACTCTTACAGGCATTTGCAAAGGAACAATAAACACTTTTAGAGAAGTGACAAGGCAGTGGGAAAGTATTTCGAATTTTGATAGAAATAATTTGTGAAAAGGCAGATATATGGAAACAAATGATAAAAGTTTGTTAAATAGTTCTTAGGAAGATTCCTCTGGTGCTGTCTACTACCTGAGTAAGGTTTAAAATTGTCTTAAATGGTTAATGTTTGCCCCTAGGTAGAAAGGAGAGAGGCACTAATTTAAAATTTGTATCCTACTTTTAAGCAAATATGGGTGGAGCAGAGAATATTTATTAATATCTGTCTTCTCAGTTGTCTTCAGTACAAAATAATGTTGATGCCCAAGTGACATATGTTGGACTGGATTATTTTGTCACCTTATAATGTTTAATCTCCTCACCCACCCACAATGGCATGTACATTATGTCATCGTACTTGACAATTTTCATGAAAAAGTTTTGTATGGGTCACTGCCATTTTCCTTCTCTATGTAGACAACACAATTTCTTTCAATAGCATTTAAAAAATGAGTGAAAATCCTGTTAGGACTTCATACTTAGATTAGAGAAGAAAATTAAAAGGAGAGACTTGAAGATAATTACCTAATATCCTCTGAAGATAATCATATAAAAATCCCACCTAGGATTCAAACTACTCTTATTATATTCTTTAGTGCAGTAATTTTCCTTCTGTCCCAGCTATACAATGTCCTTTATTTTTAACTTTCAGCTATGATATGATTACCAGAGTTTATGGAGTTACAAGGTTGCAGCTAGCTCCTCGGAATACTTTATTTCAGTCTTTAAGAGAAACAGGAAGAATTATTAGACATACTGTTTTCCAGTTGGTGAGTGGTAAAATTGCCCCCCCCTTTTTTTTTATTAATTTGATGACGTTTGATGGATGGGAATGTACTTAACTACTAGTAGAAAAATATTAATGCTGAAAAATTCATTTGTCTAAAGTTTATGGAATATATTCCTTTTTTAAAAATGAAGCATTTAGTACTAGTCATTGTTTTCTACTTAAGAAGAAATACACATTCCTTCTAAATAAAATGTAATGAATAGTATCATCCTTCAGCATATTACCTTGAAGCACAGTTCTTGGATTTACCAAATACTATGGTTCTGGAGTCATCAAACATGCTTTAATGCAACTATCTCCTTGTAAACTTATGTTTGTCACATAACTTCTATGTTCCTCATTTTCATTAACATCAAACAGTATGACAGTTAGAAAACATTGATTTATTCAGGGCCTGAGTGTTAAGTAACAAGCAAGTTACTGTACAGATGGCATTTTACTGAGGATATCAAATGCACATTTTTCTTGGAATTCACAATACAATATGATTAAGACAGCTAAGAGGATAAATGTTGGATAAGAATGTTGTTCTAGTAAGGTATTAAATAAAGAAAAGGTTAACATTTCTCTTACTGGTGACTATAAAACTAACAGAGAGGTTCCTCTTTTATGTGTGTGCATGCACTAGGCTAAAACACTTGAAAATGTATGGGTTATAAATTCAAAAAGTATTGTACCCTTCTTAGCATTAAATGCTTATGAAGAATCTGATCCTGTAAGAAAAAAATCTACATAATGAGACCAAAATTCTTTGTTCTATAAAATAGATGAATTATAATTTTGATGACCCTGCAAAAACAGTAGTTATTGTAACTACAGTTTCATTTTCTGATGCAAGATTATGACCCCATGTGTTTGTGCCAGAGTTTTTCTCAATTTAGGCTTTTAATAAGCATTATTTTATTTTCATTTGAAGTTAATGTACAAAAATTACCAAAAGATGAACATAGTTACCTTTATACTAAATAAATTAACATCTATGATATTCTATTTTCTTAGGAATTAAAAGAGGCTAAGTAGGAAATATGATAAAGTAAACAAATCATGAAATGAAGATTATATAAGAACAGAAATTTAGATATCTAATATAACTCAACTATCTGCCTACTGTTTTCCTTATGGTTCAAGGTCAAGTCATAAAAATACAATTTCAACACTTTTGTAGTGTTCAGGACCAAGGAGGGGTAAAATATATTACAAAATGTGCTATTTTGGAATGTACATTGCTTTGATTATTAATCACATCTACTGGAGTTCAGGAAATATTTGGTTTGTTGGTTGGTTGGCTGATTTTAACTATAACAGCCTGAAAGAATTGAAATAAGGTGCTATAAAAGAAACAGGGGGATTATCAGGTAAAACTATTTTTATCAGAAAAATCCTCTGCATAGCAGAGAAATTATCTTCTCATCTTCCTGTGATCCTTCTCTTTGGGAATATGAACTCTGATATCCCTACCCCTCTTCCTTATATTAGAAAGGTATGTATACCTCAACTGATTGACTGCTATGAGTCTTACATTTTTCTGACCAGTAAGGGGGGGGGCATAAATAAAAATTGATTATATTTTTCTCCTGTTATTCTGTTTTATGTCAATTTACTTATTAGACCAACCAAAGAATGTAGAGCGGAAGAAGAAAAAGTTTTCTACCCCAACACAGACTGGAAGCTAAATCAGGTACTAGGGTCTAATCAGTAGATTATATTCCATGATTTGCTCCTTTGTTAGACAACAAACAAAAGAATTAAAAATCATTGTAATAAGAATACATTCAAAATCATTCAGGAGACACAAAGTAGCCCAAGGAGACATAAATAATTCTGTCTGTGGTGTTAGTAAAGTTTTCCCAAAAGAGGTAATTCAAATTATCAGTATTAAAAGAAATAAATATTATCTTAGGTAAACTATACCACCAAGTGCTTTTATTAACTTTATTATATATATATATATATATATAATAAAGATGGTCATGTTATATATCTTTTGCATATATCTAATAAAAATGGTATGAACATGCGGAACCTTAGCACAGGGAAAATTCAAATACCAGATTGTAATTCATTCAAAATAGTCTGCTGTCTTTTCTGCTCAATAAAAATAAAGGTAGACAGTGCAAAGAAAATGGAAAAGGCTGTTTTTTTTTTTAACAATATGCCATTTATTGTGTGTGGAAGTTGAATTGTCACTGAAAAGCGGCAAATCTTCAGTGTAATATTATAGAGAAGTAATAACAAACGAGAGTTGACTATAAGCAGAAACTACCACTATAATGTACCTATAAAGACTCTTTAATTAATTCAGTTGACAGCTGACTTATCATCAGTGAACATCCAGCCAAGTTTGACCAAGAACTCAAAATGTAATTCACTTAGTAAACTATTGAAAACCAATGGGAGAAACAGTACTCTCTGTGTACTTGTTTTTAAATATTCATGGTATTGAACCATTCCCACTAAATGCATAAATGACAACATAATATTCAACTGTAACAGTTGGTGGAAGCCATTTTAAGTAGCAGTTTAACAAACAGAGATGAATTTTAATTTGCAATACCAGTTGAGCTGTAATAAAAACTAGTATTCCAGCTGTGAAAAAAAAAAAAAAAACACAGCTTGGTTTAGAGTTATTTACAGTTTTTTTGTTTTTTTTTTCTTCCATTTTTACAGTACAATGAAACCATCTTGTTTCTATCCACGCCAGAAGTCTGTTAAATCCCAAAACATGTCTTAGGAAATGAGAAAAGCATGTCTTTAGGGAAATAAAAATATCTTTGTTGTATTAGATTACAGTGTTCCATTTAGTACAAGTTAACATAGCAGCTAAATGTGTTACAGTTTTTGTACTATTTCAGAAATTGTGAAAATTACTTTAGAGTAAATGGAAAATTTGGACTGTTAAGCCATTGCAGTCAATAGAAAACAGATATTCTCATGCACTGTTGTTTTCAAAAATGTAGTTTTGCAATCAATGCTCTCTTCCCAGGTTGATACTTTATTAACAAAAATATCAACTTGTCATTTGTCAGGAGAGCAGTGTAAAGAAATCCCCTTGCATTCTGGAGGGTAAGCATTAAATAATGGGCAGTTTAAGATATGTGTTGATCTACTGGCATAGTCTTAAAATTACTCAATATGTAATAACTGAACCTGCACAAATGGACACTGACTTTCCAGCTAACTCTTTAATTAGACTGTGATGTTTAAATTTATGCTGCTACCTCATACAAAGCTAATTATTGGGTTGTGGATTTATTGAAATAGTTTGTTTGGAATAGAGGAAAAGTGCGGTGATAAGAAAAAATAAAGAAAGAAAAAGAACAATGTCTACTATGAGGAACAGCAGAAATTTTTCTGCCTGTGGAGGCTATAGGGGTACAAGAAAGTTGCTTTGTTGTACCGACTGGGGAGATTGATGGGACTGTGGAGGCTGCATAGAGCAGCAGGATGAAAAACTCTGCTTTATATCAAGAAGAGAATCCTAAGACACAGCTGTGGACTCCAGACACAGAGAGAAGTGGCAGGAAAAACTGAGAGAGGGTATGAGGAGGGAAGGAGAGGGAGAGAGAAAGGGGCCAAAGAGAGCAAGCAAGCATGAATGATAGTTTAAAGTATAAATGCTGAGAAGGTATGAATGGGAAAATGGTGATAAAATGGAATGCTTACAGAGTTTTGTTTGATGAGTGAGCTAACATCGTCTGCCCACTTAAGAAGATGCAAGTACAGTTTTTCTATTAGTCAGCACTAATTTTGGAATTGAATCTATGATATTTTGATATAAAACTCTTCTGTCTTCTCTCAAAGAAAACACAGAAAAGACTTGGAATCACAGAAAGGAGTTTTATTAAAAATCTCTGTCAGTTATATATGTGCCTCTCCAGAGAAACATTAACCGTTCTTTATGTAGAAGAATACATCAACTTTTGATGTTCAGTTTAGTCAGACATCATCAAGTATTCTTTCCCTTGATGTATCCAAAAAAATCACACCAACAATTTATTACTCTTTGATACCAGAACCCTGGAAATAGATACATAACAAACTGTGTGCTAAGAGTGGATGCACATTGACCTCGCATCCAAAAACTCTAATCCAAAAAAGACACCTGTATCTGGTTGTTTATTTTAGCACTGTTACAATTGTCAGGATATCTGGAAGCAACCCAGTGCCCCCAAACAGATGAACGGTACAGAAAGCTTTGGTCTATGTTCATGATGGACTACTACTCATCAATCAAAAAAACAAAACAAAACTTATGTCATTCACGACAACATGGATGAAGCTAGAAGGAATCATGCTAGTAGAAATAAGTCAAAAAGAAAAAGAGAAATACCAGATGGTCTCACTTAAATGAGCATTAAAGGTAAAACAAACAATCAAACAGACAAGAAAAATTTAAAACTGTCAGCAAAATTGAAGCATGGAGCATAAGGGGGAAAAGTGGAAGTGGGAGGGGCACAAAAGACTAAGATGATGGTTGGATTGAACCCTGGAGTAGATAACAATGTAAAATAAATAATAATAATATTTTTTAAAAGAGTGGATGTTCAGATGAAGTTTTTCAAAAACAGGAAGTCTTTGCTCTTGTTTCATATATTCACTAACACCATTATTATTTTAACAAAGTGTCTTTGGATCTCTGAGCGTACTCAGACTTTCAAATATGATTGCTTCCATGTTACCTGGCTTAAGGATCTGACATGGTAACGGGTTCTGTAGCAGTTGCATTTCAGATCACTTAATTCCTGGAAATAGTGTCAGTAAAAGTCTCCGCGGAAAGCACAGCAATGTGACCAAAGCTGTTACGTCTCCTAATGAAACCTAATGAAAAATCTCTGGGCTAAATTAGATGGCGATCTGATGTGAGACCAAGCAAGCGAGAACACTTAAAGAGAAGTCCATGGATTTGAAATTACTCTTTATAGAAGAGCGGGCAGGAGGTGAGGAATTGAAGGAGGAATACCAAACGAGAGCAATATTCTTGTGCATTTTTAGGTTTTTAGTTTTACATTTTAATTTTTATTTTGTTGCATCTTTGTTCATTTTTGTACAGTATTTGATTTCTCCTCTTTGATGTAATTCCCATAAATCTCCCACCACCACATCACCCATGAGATGTCACCACAATTCCTTGTGTTCTTCCCATCCCTATTTTGATCCCTTTGTCTTCCCTCGCCTGCTGTATGTATCTGATCTATACTTTGTCTGCTAGTTTTGTCTTTTTTCAGTCTTTGTTTGGTTTCCCTGTATTTCTCCTAGAAGTGAAATCATCTGATATTTTTCTTTGTCCTTCTGACTTATTTCACTGAGTATCATTCCATCCATGTTGCTGCAAATGGCATGATCACTACATAGTACTCTTTTTTTTTTTTTTTGATCCACACCAAAGGCTATTTTTTGTTGTTTTTTGTTTTTATTTATATATAAATTTCACAACATTGTAATCCCAGAGATTTACCCCCCCACACACACACTCTCCCTCCATTCCCCCCCCTACCCCCTTTCCCTCCTGCTCAAAGTTGTGTACTTCAGTTTGGTGCTTAGCTTGTTTTGACTTTTCCTCAAGGCTTTTGTTTGTTTTTTCACTATATCCCATAATTAGTGAAACCATTTGGTTTCTGTCTTTTCTTTTTAGACTTGTTTCTGCTAGTATGATTTCTTCTAAGTACATCCATGTTTTTATAAAATCATCGAATTTGTCATTTTTAATTGATGAGTAATACACCACATTTTTTTCATCCAGTCATCTGTTTTGGGGCATTTGGGTGCTTCCATGACCTTGCAATTATAAATAGTGCTGCAGTAAACATCCGAGCACAGGTGTCCCTTTGTACCCACATTGAGGTCTCCTTTGGGTAGATTCCTAAGAGAGCAATTGCTGGGTCAAATGATAGTTCCATTGTCATTAACTTGAGAGACCTCCACACAGCTTTCTATAGTGGTTGGACTAGTTTCCCACCAGCAGTGTAGTAGTGTTCCTTTCTCTTCACATCCTTGCCAGCAATTCTTGTTGCCCTTTCTTTGGATGTGGACCATTCTTACTGGTGTAATATGGTATCTTATTGTGGTTTTGATTTGTATTTCCCTTATTGCTAGTGATGTTGAACAGTTTTTCATGTGCCTGTTGGCCATTTGTATTTCCTCTTTGGAAAAGTGTCTTTATGCTACATAGTATTCTGTTGTGTATCTATGCCATATCTTCTTTGTAAACATGGAAGAATGTAGAGAGATGGAGCTTCTGATAAGAGGAACACCTCCTATCTATCTCTCTAGCCCCCCTGTGGCACACTAGAAGGTGGGCAACAGCACATCTCTCACCTGTAACCCATCATCCTAATGTTCCAAGAGACATATGACCTATTAGTAATGTCTGTTGCCTCCAAAGGTAAATTCTTCTGTTATCAGGCATCCTCACGTCCTCCCTGCTGCATGTCATATACACTTTGTTACTTCCTCATTACGTCATCATAACATTTTCTTGCTGGGTATATAAGGGTTTTTCAACTTCATTAAAATTGGACCTGGACATGCTTCCCAGGATCCCCATTCTGTGGGCTAGCCTCACAGATTGCTATCAATCTCTTGTGTCTCAATTTTTTCATTCCACATGCAACTCATAATACTTTTTAACCCCTTCATTGATTTTGGGGCATTTAGGTTGTTTCCATATTTTAGCTCTATAACTCCTGAATTTTTAAAAAAATTTCCCTAGAGATGGGCTGTGAGAGCCAACTGCTTCTAGAGAGACTTCACTGGGAAAGGCTAGTAATCTATTTTCTGCAACTAGCATCAGAATATATGGGCTGATGGGTATGAGGGGATTTGTATGGATAATGGCTCTGAATTTGGGAAACAGGAGTCATTGTGTGTTAGCGAATGGTTTTGGCAGGAAGGAAGGCATAGGAAATGTGAGGAAGGTCTGAGGAGAAAAAATTTAAACATTGAGGGAAATAAAGAATGTTTTTGGAGTGTATCAAGAAAAAAAATGAAGAAGCTTCATGACCTTCATTTCAGGTCTTTGGAATCTCACACAGTCTAAATTCTCAGGAAATGAAACTGACTACAAAAGTCATTACGGAAATTCGCAATGCAAGAATGCCAACTACGTATGTGTTTCAGACACACAGGGCAACTCATATCCAGTATCAAATAATAAGGAAATTCAGCATCAGAATATTGGTGGGTAAATCAGCGATCAAGGCAAAGACATGGGAAGGGTTTCTTGGATCCTTTCATTCCTGTAATCAGAGTGTATTTATTTCATAATGTCAGCCTGCAACTGGGCTGGGGATTGTCCAAGAACTGGAAAAGCAGCTGTTTCCCAATATCTGCACAGCTTTATTTTAAGACCAGTCATACACTAATAATAAAATTAGAGGTGGCTCTGTGTGTGTAGCAACATAGGCCAATGGGTTCACTCCTAACCATTTCAGCCTCTCTGACCATGTGGTAGCCAGCAAAGCACAAACCTCTTTACCTCAATTTCCCTTTTTGCAACAGGGATGCTAAAAGACACTGGGATAAGAGCTTGGAGAAGGTATCCCTATGCCTTAATGATAGATATTTTTTGTTGTTGTGATTCTCATTTCTTTTTCTTTTTTAAAATTATATAAGATTTGTTTACATTTCTTTTTCTCTTGATTTTTGGATGTTCCTCCTCCCCTCTCCATACTCCCCCTCTGGTCACTGCATCACTCTGGTCACTGCATCACTTCTTTCACTGCCAGTTATTAGTCACCTTTTAGTTCACTGGATTCTATCTTTTCTTTTCTACAGCAATGTTCTTTTCCCAGGTGTCAACATGTTTTCCTGGGACACAGCGACCTGGGCTTAGTTTTCCAGATGTATCTTTGTTACCTGTAGCCAGTTCATGCATGTCTGTGTCGTTTCAGTGCCTCCTCCTCCTTACTGGTCATCCACTCCAACCCAGTTTCTGTCACATTTTGCTTCTTCTTTGCTTTATAGTTCAGCCTCTGGTATTGGGAACATTTCTCAACCAATGTCCGCATAGGAAGTTCTTGATCAGGATAGGCCCTGGTGGATGGTTGGTCAGGCTTATTGTGGGGCTGCTGCCCAGTCTCTGTGGCCTTCCTCTCCCCATGGAATGGAAGGGTGCCTAGTGATAGAGAGAATTTTTAAGTCACCTTTGCTTTTTAATAAAGTGATAATTGGTGCACATAGGAAATATTTTGACACAGGTTTAGATCAAGGAACACATTGTTTCATTAGAATAGTGGCTAGGCCTGCTTTCAAAAAGGGAAATTTTACTTAAGAGTAGGAACTAATTTTCAAAAAGCAGCAGGAGTTCAAATAGTGTACAGAGTTGTGTGGTCATTTAGGATTTGAGTGTGCATCGCTTTCCCACCTGTAAAGTGGGCATCTGAACAATATCTCCTTCACAAATCTGTGCCGATCGCACACAAAATGTGAACAGAGCTGCGTCAGGTGCATGGGAGAGCTCACGGGTGATGGCTCTCACTTTCTGGCATGATTATTCCGACATAAGTCCCCATGGCTGATTCCTCGGGGCTACCTGTTCCCTCTGACTAGGTGAGGCTTTACTGCTACTGCTCTCACAGCTACCTGTATAGTCTGTCCTTGCCCTCACCACAAAGCGCAACTCAAAAAACCATTTGCATAAATATCAATTTAGCACTGGCCCTCTGAGGACTCAGCTCCCCCGAGGGTAGGCCTTATGGTCCTGATAGGCAGCTGTGCCTCTCCAGAGCCCAGACCAGCCTCCAGCACTTGGCAACCCTTGACTATACCTTGAATGACAGAATATATTGAAAGAAAGAAGTAAATGACTATCTCCAAGGGCGATTTTTTTAATATGGAGTTTTGTTTTAATTTTTCCTTTTCATCACAAGCACTTCCCTCTTCAAAATTGTATGTAACACGGCATGCCAGGCATCACCGAATATTTCATTAGCAGACTGAGAAGAAGGAGAAAAGGAGACCATTTACATGTAAATGTATGCTTAACTCAGCCCCTGATGGAGAATACCCATAGGTACTGCCAGCTTCCTTAGATAGTAATTGGAAGCCTAATTCAGATAGGTTAATTGTAGCGTTGGAGCAATGCGTGCTGGGCTATGCAAATCAGTGGAGGAGAAACTGACATACCGTCTCCACTTGCTCCAAAATAATATCCACAATGATATCCACTCCTTTGGTTTGTGCTTGTCATTGACCAAGAGTAACTGCGGAGAAATGGATTTTTTTTTTTTTTAATAGACCTATAGAAAGAACCTTCCTCTGGTCCACAAAATGATTGTAGTAAGAAGAACTTAGGCTAAATTATTGGTTGTAATTGAAACTCTTGAACTTAATGAGCACATCAGGGGTAAGAAATGGGTCTGTTTTTTTGCCCAAGCTAGAGAAACTGGTCTCAAAAACCTAGAACAACACTTACTAACAGTGTGGTTTGGGCACCCTTCTTAAATGCTCTACGCTTCAGCTTGCATTTCTCTAAATCAGGATAAAAATAGTGTTACCGTGTTAAAAGAAAATTAGGCCAGTTAATCAATGTAAAGACACATAACCTAGTGATGGACCTTGAATAAGGCACCGATAATATTAGCTATCTTTTCTTAAAGTTACTTGACCGTTTCTCATCAAGTTAAGCAAACATCTACTCTATAGCCTAACACTTTTAAGTTTAGGTTTTTACCCAAAAGACATGAAAATGAATGTCTATGAAAGTACTTATGGAAGAACATGCATAAGAACAAATAACTGGAGAAGGCTGGGAAGTACACCTTTCTACTTCTCTCCTGGGCATATAAACAAGGCTTTCGTTCATTGGATACTGCTAAGCATGAGGAAAAAGTGAACCATTGATACAAGAAACAGCATGAATGACATTCTGAAACAACACTTTATACTAAAGAAGTTAGATATAGATCATGTGATACAATATTCCTTTCTATAGAATGTTTCAGAATAGACAAAAAGATAATCTATGGAGACCAAAACCAAAAGAGGGGATTGTCTGCAGAGAATATATTGACTAAAAGCAGACAAAAGGACATGTTCTGGAGTCACAGAAAGCTTCTATAAATTAATTACTAAAGTATATATTTACTGAACTCGTCAATTCTGTATGTAAGAAATAGAGAAGATGGTGTGAACACAGACGCAAAGCTTGACTGTATTGCCAACTTGGAGATGTCATAAATCAGCAAAGGCAGGCCACCTAAAGAGGGCAAGAAACGAATGGATTCTTCTCTGCATTCTCTAGAAGGAAGTCAACTTTGCTGACACCTTGATTTTAGGCTAGAGACACGGTCTCAGAATTCTGACACCCAGAATTATGAGATAGCAAATTTGTTCTATTTAAAGCCATTAAGTTTTGGTAATTTGTTATAAAAGCAACAGAAAACCAAGTCTTTCACCATGCTCCATCCAAAAAAATAAAGAAAGAAATGTTATAATTACAGGATTTTAATCTCAGTTACTTCATATTCGAAGATTTACACAGTTACTGTGCACAGTAACTAACAGATCCATACCTCTTAGTAAATTTTTAAGCTGTGAAATCCTCAAAAGCAAGGGGATAAAAATATAAGTATGCAATTGCTGTATGACTTAGCACTAAGAAAGGGTGATCATTACTATTAACTAGTTGTAGTGATAGTGACTGATTAGTGATAGAAACTTTCAGTAAATTACTGTAAGGCCCTATTTTACATATATTCTATTGTCAATTTAACAAATGAAGAAACATGTTCACAGTGGATAGGAAATTAGCTGTCATCATTCAAGTAGAAAGAAGGAAGCCAGAACTTTCACTTAGGTTTGTTAGACTTAAGATTTAATAGTTATAAACACAGCCACCTGTAGTTTCTAGTAGAGAGTAGTCAGGAGTATATTTTGCTGATAAAAGATACTTTTAAATTATGTAGTTACTTTCCTTGTCCTTTGTCACTTTTCTTAATTTGAAGTCTGCTTTGTCTGTTATAAGAATGGCTTCCTCTCCCAAAAACCATTTACTGAGGTTGTGATTTAAAGAATATAAATAGATAAATAAATAAATAAATAGATAGATAGATAAATAAATAAATAAACAAACAAATAAATAAAATGAATGGCTACCCCTGCCTTCTTTTGGGGGCTATTTACTGGAAAGCTTGTTTTCCAGCTCTTTACTTTTAGTCTGTGCTGATCTTTGAGGTTCAGATGTGTTTCCTGGAGATAGCAGAATGTTGGGGTCTGTTTTTTTATCGGGACTGCTACTCTGTGTCTTTTAATTGATGAGTTTAAATTGTTAACATTAAAAGTGATTATTGATACTTGGGAGTCTAAGGTTGGCGTTTTAGTGGTCATTTTTGAGTTCTATTTACTTTCTTATTTTGTTTTTCCTGTTTATTATTCTGTTGACTTTGGTCTTAAGATTCCTCATAGTAGTTCTGTGGAGGTTTAGTGGTGGTGAATTTCTATAGAATTTGTCTATAAAGGTTCTTATTTTTTCATCATAAGGGAAGGAGATCTTTGCAGAGTAGAGTATTCTTGGCTGACATTAAAGAAAAAATATAAGGATATAAAAATTCAGAGTTTTATTACTAATACTTGGAACTCACCAATTCTATGTCAAATAGTACAGATATAGGAAGAAAAGAAGAATAAAGACAATGCTGAAATCTACCATACTTGTAAAAGGCAAGTTTGGAAAGATTTTATATAGCAGTTCCATAATATTATCAATCGCAAACATTATCTCTTTACAGGAAGAAATGCTTGATATAGATTATGAAGATCCAAATGAATAGGAGACCAAGGGTCAACTTTCCAGACTTTCCAGAAAAAAGACCAGCGTGTGGGTGTATAAACCCATCTTACTTTAAGGAACCTGTAATGGTTTGAAATAAACAGTCCTAAAGTGTGAATGAAGACATTAGTCAGAGAAGACTGGCATCAAAACAACCAAAGTAAAGCTGGCCATGGTGGTGCACTCCTGTAATCCCAGTTGCCTGGGAGGTTGAGGCTACAGATCACTTGAGTTTGTGGGTTCAGTACTACCCTGGGCAACACAGTGTGACTTAATCTCTTAAAAACTAATTTAAAAAATGTTAAACAAAAAAGAGAACCCAAAGGAACAGTGATGGAGCAATGAAATCCCAATTTACTATTCATGTCAAGGCTTGATAAAAAGTCTGCCTGATAAGCATGTGCTATACTATACGTCCAGCAGATTATGTTTCAAGGATGAAAACACAGGAGGTTTTTATTTCTAGCTCTGACATCCTCTTGGACTTGGAGTTGTTTTACCAGCCACTTGAATGGTAAAACACAAGAGAGGAGGATGGAAGAGGAAATTTTAGCAAGTTGGGTTGAAAATAGCATCTCTTACTCCTGAAAACATTTCACTGGTCAGAACTGATTGAATAAGAAGTTACTCTATTTCAAGGAAGTCTGGGGAGTGTATTCTAACTGTGGAAAGGTAAAAAAGCAAGGCTCAATGGACACAGTTGTCTGTCTATGGGGAAAGGATGAGGTGATACAGGGTGGTGGTGAACTAGAGTTTAGAACAGAAAAGTAACTACAATAGATTTGAGCCTCCAAATATGCGATTAAGAAAAAAGACCTTACAGTGAATAGATGTACTTTCTTGGTGTTCAGACTTCCTGAAATGGTGGCCAGTATTTTTTTGTGAGATGTGCAACTTTCTACACAAAAAGGGCCCATATGATTCACAAATTTGCTCGTTACTCCAAAAGCCTCTTAATGAGGCTTCAGAAGAATCCCAGCCTGCGCTCACCTGGGTCATGTTCACTGTGGCTAGACTAGAAAATTCTGTCGGTCACAGTGAGATGGAGAACGTCAGCTCTGAGTACCTAAAAACTAGCTTTTTTAATCCCTAGTCCATCACACTCTCGTTAGGCTTCCTTCTGTTCATATTGTGAAGGTTTCCTTTTCTAAATTATTTTGGAAAATATTTTTCTTTTATGTTTACCACAGGCACAGTATGATTAATCAGGTAATGCCCTGGCTACACTTTTTTTTTTTTTTTTTTTTTTTTTTTTTTTTTTTTTTTTTTTTTTTTTTTTTTTTTTTTTTTTTTTTTTTTTTTTTTTTTTTTTTTTTTTTTTTTTTTTTTTTTTTTTTTTTTTTTTTTTTTTTTTTTTTTTTTTTTTTTTTTTTTTTTTTTTTTTTTTTT